>WAAF01012399.1:509282-583267 GCA_013400475.1 Tricholaema leucomelas | reverse complement strand
CAGGCTGGATGAGGCCTTGAGCAACCTGCTCTAGTGGGAGGTGTCCCTGCCTATGGCAGGGGGTTGGAGCTGGATGATCCTTGAGGTCCCTTCCAACCTAAACCATTCTATGATTCTATGTTCCTCTATCTGCCTATTTAAAGGAAAGCACAGCCAATTCTTGCTCTCTTCTTCTCCCTGTTTCTGATGTGCATGGTGTTATCTTTTGGTCTGTGGGGGAGAGAGGCCTCCTCCTGGCCTCAGCTGGCAGCTAACATCTAACTATGCCACTGGGCCTGTTGAGGCCTGTGGTGGAACAATGAGGCCTGAAAGGCCTGAGACTAGTAAGAGGGTAGTTTGGCCTGCTCCTGGGCCTGCCAAGGCTGAGTGTGGGGCAAGTTTTCAGAAGGCTCTGGAGGGTTTTGGCCTGCTAGGCCCAGGTGGAGAACTGGGCCTAATTTATGTATATATATTCATTTTACTTCAATACCTTTTGTATATATTTGAAAATAGTATTTCCATTTAAACTTCCAATCCAGTGTGGAGCATTTTTATTTTACTCCTGTGGGAAGAAGTAAAATGAACAAGGAGAGGAAATTCCCTAAGCTCGGTGTCTGCTGTTCTACTCAAATCATATTTATGGGCACAGAGGAAGTAAACCTTACATAAATAAAACCAAGATGTTTTTGCTCATATAATCATAATTGAAGAAGTCTATCCTTTTTTCAAGTCGTACCTAACTGTTGCAGAAAGAAAAATAATAGCATTAGCAATAATATGCACACACACCTTATTTTCTACCCCTTTTCCTTGGGCTGTGCTCCCCATTTCCCTGCTTCTGCTGAGGAGGTGTTATGTCAAGCTCTCAATATCTGGAATCCTTCTCCAGGAAGAATGTCATATTTGTATTGATGGTTTCACCTCATCTGGCACCCTTATATGTTTGCTAACATGCTTTCATACTTCACTTTCTTCATTGGCCTGTAGATTCATGTTCATAGAATCATAGAATTAACCAGGTTGGAAAAGGACTCCAAGATCATCCAGTCCAACCTAGCACCCAGCCATGTCCAATCAACTAGACCATGGCAGTAAGTGCCTCATCCAGGCTTTTCTTGAACACCTCCAGGGATGGTGACTCCACCAGCTCCCTGGGCAGCCCATTCCAATGTCAATCACTCTCTCTGGCAAGAACTTCCTCCTAACATCCAGCCTATGCTTTCCCCAGCACAACTTGAGGCTGTGTCCCCTTGTTCTGTTGCTGGTTGCCTGGGAGAAGAGACCAACCCTCACCTGGCTACCACCTCCCTTCAGGTAGTTGTAGACAGCAATGAGGTCTGCCCTGAGCCTCCTCTTCTCCAGGCTAAACAACCCCAGCTCCCTCAGCCTCTCCTCATAGGCTTTGTGTTCCAGGCCCTTCACCAGCTTCATTGCCCTTCTCTGGACATATTCTAGTACCTCAACATCTCTCTTGAATTGAGGAGCCCAGAACTGGACACAGCACTAAAGGTGTGGCCTGAGCAGTGCTGAGTACAGGGGCAGAATGTTATGTTCAGTTTATTACATATGGTATAATTTTTCTATGCTTGATACTATTTCTCTGTTCTCTCCTACCCCAAGGTCTGCATTTCTTTGACCACAGCTGAGCAGTTCATAGTCTTGAGCTTCCAGTGCCAGCCTCCACCCCATCTCACCATTCAACTGTTTGGTGCCTCCATTTCTCCATGCTGCTATCACACCAACCTGTGTTTCTGTATGTGTCATCATTAGAGTTCAGTCATCAAATCAGGGCAGTACCACGCAAAGACAGAACAAATTAGAACAGATTAACTGTAGACACCTGGTGATTTGGAAAAATGTTGTAATGGCTAAACCACATTAAAGGAAAGCTGCTGAAGGATCA
Organism: Tricholaema leucomelas; assembly: GCA_013400475.1. Taxonomy (NCBI): domain Eukaryota; kingdom Metazoa; phylum Chordata; class Aves; order Piciformes; family Lybiidae; genus Tricholaema lacrymosa; species Tricholaema leucomelas. The sequence goes on along the minus strand of WAAF01012399.1, from coordinate 581,385 downwards.
ATAAGAGTTCATACAGAAGAGGCATGACAATCCTCAGAGCTGAGACCCTGCAAAATCAGTACATTTACAGCCACTTGATAGAAGTAGCAATGCCATATTGTAGAGCTATACTGTAACATTATTAGCCACATGAAAGTTCAGCAGTAAATCCTACAAAGTCAATATTTTCTTAATCTGACAAGATGCTTAGTTCAATATCAGTATGTTGTCTGTCTGCTGTGAGAAATACTCTTTTTTCTACCAAGCCAAATTAAACATGCTTCCAAATACAGTGGGAAGATTCCTAAGCACTTATTACTGCATGTCCTAATGTCATAGAATACGTCTACATTAAAAACATGAGTAAAGTATCAACAATGTCACCACTTTATAATGTGGCTTCTAGTTTATGTAAGAATAAGCATAATACATCTCTCAGTTCATAACACCATCTATTTGTTATCATCCACAATATGAAGGTAGACTGGAAGCACTTTCTTAATTTGGGAAGAAGTGCTCAATTCGTGCATTGGCATCATCAAGAGATTAAAAATGAGCAGGCTCCCTGAGGTCTTCTCCATCCTTTTCTTACAAGCAGATTTAACCATGTTTTTTGCATAGGTCAATATGAGGTGCATTTGAAAAAACAATGTGTGACTGTCAAAGGGAGAGGCAGGTGGTAAGCACCCTGCTGCTCCTTGGTTTGCCCTAGCAGCTAGCTGGGGCTCTGCAAAATGCTGACAGCTGAAAATCCTTCATTAAAATGCTCTTCAGCATCAGTCTTTCTTTCCCCTATCACCAGCAAGCCCCTAACATCAAGACAAACAGGGTGACCCTGACAAAGAGCTGACTACTGGATTGTGTGTGCCAGCCATCAGCTTTTGCTACCCTTGTTTTCTGTCTTAGCAGAGCTATTTCTAATTGCATGTCAAGATCATTTCCTGCTTCAGAAGGTTATAATCTACAACAGTAAATAAATAAACCACCTAAGGTATCTCCACGAGCCAGAGTGTCTTTCTTCTCCAGCAGTACTGTGAGAGCTCAGCAATCCACTTTGGGAGCTATCTGGGCAAGCCCCAAATCCCCAGGTAGCAGAGAATCAGAAAGAGAAAATACTTCAGAGTCAGCAGAAACTGCAGGGTTCCCCATGTAGCCTTCTCTTGAAGTATTTGATACTGTAAGGGACAGGTTACAATCATTCATTTTTCAATAGTTTTTATACTTCTTTCTTCCATACTTGTATAATATATGAAAATAAGCATTTTGATACTCTCAAGCTTATCTTGCAGTTTCCCATGTACTGACTTTTGTACATCAAGATGGGAAATATATGAATATATTTATTTCACTAGTTCTGCATCATATTTCCTTTAGTAATAACTATTACTAAAATAATATCTAATACTAATATTGAAAAATAATTTTAAATGTCAAAGAAGATGACACTTTGTTTTCTAAGAGGTTTTATAGCTTTATAGCTTTATACATTTGAGTTCAAAACAACTTATCATTGGAATGGGCTGCCTAGGAAGGTGGTGGAGTTGCCATCCCTGGAGGTGTTAAGGAAAGCCCGGCTGAGGCATTTAGTGCCATGGTCTAGTTGATTGTCTAGGGCTGGGTGATAGGTTGGACAGGACGATCTTGGAGGTCTTTCCCAACCTGGTTGATTCTATGATTCTATGAAGAGAAAACCAAGCTAAACTCTACATGTGATTTCATAATTGCACTGATAATCTTTGACAAATAGACATAGAAACACACAATGTAAAAACAAGTGCCTAAAAATCCTGTAAGTGTCCAAATCTGTGGTGATAGATACAGAGAAAAATATTTAGACTTCAAGTGAAACATAAATCAGTCATGAAAAATAATGGTCAAAAATCCCTCCATGCTTTCCATTTGTACTTGTACAATACCACTCTGTAAGTTCTACTCTTAGAAGTACCTGCTAGTAGTAGACTGACTGCTGTTCCTCTGAACTGGATTTTCCCCAACTGAGTGAGGGCATACAAACTTTATTTTGAAATATCTTCATTTCTAAATATTGAGATAATATCTATTTCCCGTGGGGCTAGGCTGTTCCCTGTTCAAAACCACTTCTAAAAAAGGTTAATAAATTCAGTAAATGTTATAACTGTCTCGTTGGTGCTCTTATTTTCATATTTCAAAATCTTGAGACATCCAGTCAGGAAGTATAAACAGTATCATGTGCCAGTGGAAGCATTCATATCCTGCACATCACACTTTTTGTATTCTCTGCTTCTCCAGTTTATTTGAACTCTTCACTAAGCCACCCATAGACTGTGAAAGTGATTTACTCACACGACTTGGCTATAGTCTTGCTGCCTCCTCATTGTAACATTTAAACAGAGTCCAATATTATGTGTGCACCCATTTTATTTGCTTAGCCAAAGCGGACCAAGGCAAAAACTTATATTTATTGCCAAACTCAGGTCTTTGCTGTTGTTAATGGATTCATGCATATGCTAGCTCAGATAAAGGCTATATAATTGCAAAAGCAGAAGACTGTATGAAGACAAGAATGATTAAATTCCTAGATAATGCTTACAGAGAGCTGCCAAAGAAAAGTCTTTGGGAAGAATGAAATATTAAGACTACAATCCGCATATATTCTGCTTTCAGTGCTCAGATATTCTTTAGGACTTTCTGTCCCCGAGCTTGTCATGCAGCACTCATGAAGAACAACAAAAAAGCACTTGCTTCTAGATTTAGCAATTTGTGACTTACATAAAGACAAGCTGATAGATGGGTGTCTGGACTCGTTAAATGAACTGGACATTGTTTTATAGGAAGTGGCAGCTGGTCTTAAACAGCTGCTTTGAAAAAGGTCTCTGTGCTGCCTTTCCTAGCAAGCAGCTAATACATTACTGTAAGCAGGAACCATGCTTACATTAACATATTAGGCAAGATACAGCTCTACCAGTGGTTACCATATTAGTGTTTGCTTATGTTATAATAAATTACTATTTAGTTCAGGATAAAACTGAATGCCAAAGCCACTTTATGAGTCTATCTATTTAACATTGGCAGGCAACCCTTAAGTAGCTGCACAGTATCTCCACGGAAGGCAACCAGTGACCTGGAAACTCCTAGTGAAGAAGCTCATGTCAGGGTTTTCTCACTGATAGGAACTAAGGCAAAAGAAAAGGCAGCTGATTATTTAAAAGATAAATATAAGGTTTATGGAGAGACCAGGCTATTCAGGGAAACACTTCTTTCACCAAAGTTTTTTATTTCTGGGAAGAACTTCCTCCTCACATCCAGCCTATATGTCCTCCGGCACAACTTGAGACTGTGTCCCCTTGTTCTATTGCTGGTTGCTGGGAGAAGAGATCAACCCCCACCTGGCTACAACCTCCTTTCAGGTAGTTGAAGTAATCCTCTAGCCTTAATCAACTCTACTTCAAGGGTCAGTTTTAAATTTTGCTTTAAAAATAGGTGTTTAACCGTTAAGACAGCATCCAAACAGCAAAGGTTACCAGAAGTTTAAAAACAAACGAACGAACAAAAAACCCCACACAAATCCACAAACAACAGAGTGGGAAATGGAGTTTTTCAGCATAACAAACATAAACCAAAACAAAACAACAGCAACAAAATAAGCAAAGAGAAAGATATTGTGGTCGTGGGAAGCCAGCAGAGGCAGGAGGATCAGGGTACTGACGAGAGGACTTGATATGAGCTAGCTGCAAGCAGTATGCTTTATTGAGGCAATACAACAGCTTATGTGGTACTTGGAAGGGGCATGCACAACTAACTTAGTTCAAGATTGGTACAAGTGGAAAGTACAGATTGGTAGCATTATGTCAACAGCCTGCAGGATCAGCCCCCGTGGCTGGCTCACCCTGCCCCCTTACAGCTGGCACTCTACCTCCTGCAGCTGCGTGTGGGGTGTGCCATCCACCGCCTAGCTTCCTGAGTCCGAGATGGACTCAAGGACACTTTGCAGCACAGGTGCTTGTGTTTATCAGCTCATGTCCTGTTAGCAACAAAATTCTCCCAAAGATACACTATTTTAATGTCTTGAAAACAGCTACAAAGAGGAAGGAAATTAACGCTCCTGCCATAGGCAAATAACTTACAGGTTTGAATTACAGTATGTGCAGCTGAGGTTTGGCTGGGAAAAACTTTCTGATAGTAGAATCATAGAATGGTTTAGGTTGGAAGGGACCTCAAGGATCATCCAGCTCCAACCCCCTGCCATAGGCAGGGACACCTCCCACTAGAGAAGGTTGCTCAAGGCCTCATCCAGACTGGCCTTAAATGCCTCCAGGGAGGAAGCATCCACAACCTCCCTGGGCAACCTGTGCCAGCGTCTTACCACCCTCACTGTAAAGAACTTCCTCCTAACATCCTAACATCCAGTCTAAATCTCCCCTCTTCCAGTTTAAACCCATTCCCCCTCGTCCTGACATTCCTAGACCTTGTCAATATTCCCTCCCCAGCCTTCCTGTAGGCTCCCTTCAGATACTGCAAAGCCACTCTAAGGTCTCCTCGAAGCCTTCTCTTCTCCAGGCTGCAGAGCCCCAACTCTCTCAGCCTGTCCTCATAGCAGAGCTGCTGCAGCCCTCTGATCATCTTCATGGCTCTCCTCTGGACTCGCTCCAGCAGTTCCATGTCCTTCTTGTGTTAGGGGCTCCAGAACTGCACACAGTACTCCAGGTGGTAAAGATGATGGAAAGGGAATATTACAGAATCTCCTGCTGAGACGTTTGCAATGCAATGGCACATAAATTAAACAAGAATCTGGTGAAAATGGCTTGGGCACCATCTGTAAAGGTTATTACTCAAACCTGTTTTCTGTGACCTTACGGTCTTCCTGCAGAAACAAACATTCATTTTGTTGATGTGAAACTATTTCAAAACTCACAGCTATTGTTTTCCAAAATACACAGAGACTTGTGTATCAGTGTTAATGGAGCTACATGACATCAGTGACTTTCTTCAGTGTTCTTTCTAGGTATATTTACCTTATGACAGAATATGCTTTGGTTCATTCTAATGAAGTGAATGAAATTTAGACCTGATGGTATTTTCGTGATGCCAGTGAGTTCAATTTCAGCTATATGGGACTTAAAATTGGCACTGAGAGCACGAGTGCTTTTGCTTTCTTAATTAAGAAAATAAAAAGTCATTGCTAATTCCATGGAGACAAACCCACCCATTCTTTGTTCTTAGGGTTAATCCACCCACCCATTCTCCTTTCTGATCCCATTTGTTCTATTTTAACTTCCTTATCTTCTGTATTTCCTTCTTGAATTCTAATATTTATTTTAAACTATAAAAGCTAATAAGATCTGCCAAAAACTTAAAATTCAAAATCAGAGATTACAGGTGATTATAATGTTATCTGAGTTGTTTTCTAACTGTTGGCAGGTAGCCCACAGTTACTACTGAAAAGATCAGTAACAGCTTTTATAAAACCTACAATAATAAAATCAGTAAGTTTTAAATGGAAACATTAAAAAAAATAGAATGAAGAATTAATTATTATTGATATTTAAATAAGATACAAAATAAAATGTTTTACTCATGTTTTACCTGTTTTCCATTCTTAGATCAGAGAAATCTCTCTTTTCCCCAGTGACAACAGATTGCTAGTTTGGATAATAATGAACAACATCACCATCTTATAAAAGAAGTAACAGTATCACTGGAACAAAGCACATCAGCTGTGATTTAATAACAGGATTTAAGAGAACCCCCATATGTAGCAGTGGAAGGCATCAAGTCTTGATCTTAGCTTAATCTACTGTCTCTAGTGTCTAAGCATTCTGTCCTTTAACATAAATAATATATAGTACACTGCATTCCTTACAGTATTCTCTATCTCTCATGGCATTTAAGGAACCATTTGCTGCTAGTATAAGAAAATGTCATCAACAACATCCTTCAAGAAGTATTAAGGTATTGCTGGGTATCCTAATGACAAGAACTACTTCATTTTTCTTTTTTTCCTCCTTTTTTCTTTTGCTTACTGACAAAGTATCTTAATATGAACACAGGCTGCAGTTCTTTACATGACTATAACATGATAGAATCCCTCCACACAGGACCAACTGGCATGGTTGCTGTTGCACTTCAGGGCTGCACTGTCACGTCACACATAGAATAGAATAGAATCAACTAGGTTGGAAAAGACGTCCAAGATCATCCAGTCCAACCTAGCACCTAGCCCTAGCCAGTCAACTAGACCATGGCACTAAGTGCCTCATCCAGGCTTTTCCTGAACACCCTCAGGGATGGTGACTCCACCACCTCCCTGGGCAGCCCATTCCAATGCCAATCACTCTCTCTGTGAAGAACTTCCTCCTAACATCCAGCCTATACTTCCTCTGGCACAACTTGAGGCTGTGTCCCCTTGTCCTGTTGCTGGTTGTCTGGGAGAAGAGACCAACCCTCACCTGGCTACAACCTCCCTTCAGGTACTTGTAGACAGCAATGAGGTCTGCCCTGAGCCTCCTCTTCTCCAGGCTAAACAACCCCAGCTCCCTCAGCCTCTCCTCATAGGGTTTGTGTTCCAGGCCCTTCACCAGCCTTGTTGCCCTTCTCTGGACAAATTCCAGCACCTCAACATCTCTCTTCAATTGAGGAGCCCAGAACTGCACACGTAGATTACTGTGTAAACTCTCTTCTTGGGAGAAAAACAACTCATATTGTTTCTGCAGATTAACTATACGTATCTGGTTTTAGGAATCATCATATTAGTGTAGGGATTTCTGAATTTTAGGCCCAGATGTGAACTTGGAAAGAACAGGACCTTGATAAAAAGGAGCAAAATGAAGTATGGAGAAGAGGTAGGGCTCAGAAGATTGCAAGTCATAATAGAGAATTGCTAGGACATAGTCTGTTAAGATGGAAAAAACAATAGCTGGAAATACTGTGCAAGCATAAGTAAATAAGTAAATTCTCCCCCTTTACTCTGCTCTTGTCAGACCCCACCTGGAGTACTGTGTGCAGTTCTGGAGCCCCCAACACAAGAAGGACATGGAACTGCTGGAGCAAGTCCAGAGGAGAGCCACAAAGATGATCAGAGGGCTGCAGCACCTCTGCTATGAGGACAGGCTGAGAGAGTTGGGGCTCTGCAGCCTGGAGAAGAGAAGGCTTCGAGGAGACCTTAGAGTGGCTTTGCAGTATCTGAAGGGAGCCTACAGGAAGGCTGGGGAGGGACTATTGACAAGGTCTGGTAATGCCAGGACGAGGGGGAATGGGTTTAAACTGGCAGAGGGGAGATTTAGACTGGGTGTTAGGAGGAAGTTCTTTACAGTGAGGGTGGTAAGACACTGGCACAGGCTGCCCAGGGAGGTTGTGGATGCTTCCTCCCTGGAGGCGTTTAAGGCCAGGCTGGATGAGGCCTTGAGCAACCTGCTCTAGTGGGAAGTGTCCCTGCCTATGGCAGGGGGTTGGAGCTGGATGATCCTTGAGGTCCCTTCCAACCTAAACCATTCTATGATTCTATGAAATAGTAAAGGATTGAGTGGCACTGATCAAGAACTACGGTAAATGCAGTAACTGGAAACAGATTGTCGTTTATCTCTCTGTACACCTTTATCCAAAATGGCACTGTGCATCATGTAAACTTCATTGCTAATTTTTTAATGAGTATTTCATATGTATATTTGCTGTTAAAAAAATAAATATGCAGCTGGATATTGAGTGATTTCAGAATTTCTTTTGAGGAAGCAACCAAAGGGTATGTGACAAATTTAGGACTTCTTATCAAATACGATTTCTGTCACTTACTTAGGTGTTGTAATCTTAAATGCATGCTCCATTCAGCATCTAATTATCTAAATGAAATAATGAGAAAGATAGAGAGACAGACAGAAAGTTACTTAACTATTTCAAGAGCTGTGGAGCAGGGGACAGCTTTCTAACTAACCAAGTCACTGGGACATGGAGGAATTCAATTAAAGCCCCTGGTCTGAATTCTTATCTTAGACTTTCTTTGTTTGACTATTCTAAATTAATCCATACCCTCCTGTTTTGTCAAAATTAATACAGGTCCAAGGAAATGCTGTTTTCTCTGAACAGACATGGCAGTATAAAGGTTAAATCATGTCTTTTCCTCTTCTCAAAACTTGTAAGTCCTTTGAGATCAAAACATACAGGTGTTCTTATCCTTGACTGGCATGATTAGGTACAGAGGATACTGACTAGCTTTTAATTTAATGAATTCAATTCCCAATTTCTCTCAAATTTTTTGAAGTCCAGGTCTCTGATTCCACCTTTGCTAATCAGTACCAACCTGGCCTACTTTACTAAAGTTAGTGATTTTCTTGCTTTTCTTACAGCAGCACCTGAGACTTTGATTAAGTTAACTTCTTCCATTTTCTATTTTCAGCTGCTGTAGTGGAATAAATTTACTGCTTTGCTAAAATGAAATTTTCTTTGCTCTTTCATCATAGTTCTGCAAAGCATGAACCTAAATGATTAGTTTGACTGTACCACAGCAATTTTGAAGATTTTAATAGTGGAATAACTTGTGGGACAAGCACTATTATTGTCTTATAGACCTGATGAATTAGTAAGCATGTTTATAACTGGACAAAGGAGGCAACAAAGTCTCCTCTGAAATCTTTGCAAGCTTGTCTTGATCATTGTATTGTACTGAAACCAGGAGATATCTGGGACATTTGTAAAGAACTTTCTTTCCATAGAGTCTTCTTTTTGAATAATTTTAAAAAAAGAAAAGAAAACAAGTGAGGATATGTACAATTTCTAACTGTCTCATGGAAGCACTGTTAGGAACTTCCCATATCAGGAACAGTGTGGCCAGCAGGACAAGAGAGGTTATTCTTCCTCTGTACTTAACACTGCTCAGACCACACCTTGAGTACTGTGTCCAGTTCTGCGCCCCTCCATCAAATGGAAATGTTGAGGTGCTGGAACGTGTCCATAGAAGGGCAACAAGGCTGGTGAGAGGCCTGCAATACAAGGCCTATGAGGAGAGGCTGAGAGAGCTGGGGTTGTTTAGCCTGCAGAAGAGGAGGCTCAGGGCAGACCTCATTGCTGTCTACAACTACCTGAAGGGAGGCTGTAGCCAAGTGGGGGTTGGTCTCTTCTCCCAGGCAACCAGCAACAGAACGAGGGGACATAGTCTCAAGATGTGCCAGGGGAGGTACAGGCTGGATGTTAGGAGGAAGTTCTTGCCAGAGAGAGTGATTGGCATTGGAATGGGCTGCCCAGGGAGGTGGTGGAGTCACCATCCCTGGAGGTGTTCAAGAAAAGCCTGCATGAGGCACTTAGTGCCATGTTCTAGTTGACTGGCTAGGGCTGGGTGCTAGATTGGACTGGATGATTTTGGAGGTCTCTTCCAACCTGGTTGATTCTATGATTCTATTCAGATTATTTCCTAGGGAGAATTGAGCAAATATAAAGCCACATTATTTTCCTGGTGCAGCTGATGTAATTTACATAAAAATTAACAGATTGTTTTTACAACAACAGATTGCTTTACCCCAAATATTTGTTCAAAAATCAATGCATGTCATTCATGGATCATAACGTATCCTATTCTACTGCAGCAAACTGACTGTGAGTCCTGATCCTGCCAACGAGGAACCCCCACAAAAGCAATTCTCTTTGTAAAAATACTATCTTTTTCACACTATAGCTCGTTTGATGACAAGAAATGTGTAAATTCCAGCTCATTATGTCTTACGTTGTCTGCATGGATCATCCTGGAATGAATTTATTCCTTCTGTCAGAAAACTAACTTCCACTATGATGCTCCAGCTATAACAGGGCATCCAGAAACTGGGGTTTTACTCCAATTCAGTCAGAATCCTCTTGTTCCTCCTTTAACAGTACCTTTTCTAAACCACAGTGCTCATGGAAGGGTTATACAGCAGTGGAGATTTCAAGACATGTATTTGGTGGTATTACTAAATCATGGTCCAGGTTTTTACAGTGCTTTTATAAGGCTTTTCTCATTGCAAGTTATGAAGTCTCTCCAAAGCTTTTAATTCACATTTAAATCTTACAAGAACTTGTTGGCAATAAATAAATAAATAAATACTGTGTGAAGTAATTCATATTTTAAATCATTATGAACAAATTGCCTTAAAAGGTCATGATGGGAATGGATATTTCATGTACTTAAGATACATATGCTATGTGAAGTATTAAGTACATGTTGAGAGTTTGGTGTCGGTCTTTTCTGGAAGTCTGCCAGTGAAGCAGAAACTAGCATTTTGACACATTAAGAATTGCAGGAAACCTCTTATTGAATAGTAATTTCATTAACTATTATTTAATGTTAATTATTATATATTATTAATTTATTGTTAATTAATAATTATTTAATAGTAAGGTAACTGTGTCCAGTTCTGGGCCCCCTAGTTTAAGAGGGACATTGAGATGCTTGAGCGTGTCCAGAGAAGGGCAACGAGGCTGGTGAGAGGCCTCGAGCACAGCCCTACGAGGAGAGGCTGAGGGAGCTGGGGTTGTTTAGCCTGGAGAAGAGGAGGCTCAGGGGGGACCTCATTGCTGTCTACAACTACCTGAAGGGTGGCTGTAGCCAGGAGGAGGTTGCTCTCTTCTCTCAGGCAGCCAGCACCAGAACAAGAGGACACAGCCTCAGGCTGCACCAGGGGAAGTTTAGGCTCGAGGTGAGGAGAAAGTTCTTCCCTGAGAGAGTCATTGGCTACTGGAATGGGCTGCCCAGGGAGGTGGTGGAGTCGCCGTCCCTGGAGCTGTTCAAGGCAGGATTGGACATGGCACTTGGTGCCATGGTCTAGCCTTGAGCTCTGTGGTAACGGCTTGGACTTGATCTATGAGGTCTCTTCCAACCTTGGTGATACTGTGATACTGTGATACTGTAATTTCTACAGAATTGTTTACATTCAGAACTTTTAACCAAATCTAACTCTTGCTTTAAGTAGAAAAACATTTGTCTCAGCATGCTGTTAAAGTGCATATAAATCATAATTTACCTGTCCTGTGTAATGCAATCTATTAAGGAAATAGTTCTTTTAATAACAAGACTTCAGGAAACAGAATGCTTAATCATACAGAAAGAGACAATAAGATTACTGTTAATACACTTTTAACCTTTTAATAACTCATTCTAATTAGCACACAGAGCTAAAAGGGTCACTGGTTATTTTCCTACAAATCCCCCTTATGGACTGATATCACCTGAAGTCCTGCTTTGCTCCCTCATCCTTCTGAGAGCAGAACTGGGTCATGAGTGCGTCATCCTGAGCAGTTGCCTGTAAAATCAAGCCGGAGGCACCACGCACTGTGGGGTAATTCTGTAACCACCTATTATTCAACACTTTGGTCTGACAGGTCTGAAAGGTCTGAGAAGTCTGAAGCCTCTACCTGAAAGGAGGTTGCAATCAGGAGGGGGTTGGTCTCTTCTGCCAGGCAACAATCAACAGAACAAGGGGAAACAGTCTCAAGTCGTCCCAGGGGAGGTATAGGCTGGATGTTAGGAGGAAGTTCTTAACAGAGAGAGTGATTTGCCATTGGAATGGGCTGCCCAGGGAGGTGGTGGAGTCACCGTCCCTGGAGGTGTTCAGGAAAAGCCTGGATGAGGCACTTAGTGTCATGGTCTAGTTGACTGGCTAGGGCTGGGTGATAAGTTGGACTGGATGATCTTGGAGGTCTCTTCCAACCTGGTTGATTCTATGAAATACTACCTCCTAAAATCCCTTTTTCTGCCTTTTTCCAAGCTGTTTGTCTCAATGGAAATTTGATTTACTTTATGAATGTCCCCCCCATCTTCAATCTTTATCAAATGTTTCAACATTTCTGAGAATTTTGACATTTTTATCCTGTATTTTCCATTATTTTTTTTTTTTAAATTAGAGGATTAAAAAGAAGACTAAACTATTTTTCTGTGGTTTGAAAATATCAAGAAAATACAAAATGAAATTTTCAGAAAACAAATGGACATTTTCATGGCTTTCAAAAATAACAAGATTTTAATACTCTGAACATTTTTTACAAACTTCTTTTTATTTCAGAGGCAACTTCCAGTAAAACATCTGTTAGTGCAATCAGTGGGCACTAAGCTGATACAGACATGTAGACTGATGAGGTTACTTGGTTTTAAAGCTGAAGACAAACTTTGTACCTGACAATGCAAGGATTCCTAACCTTGTGATGGTTTTGGTGTTACCTGCCCCTCCATGCTTAAGAAAATCACTCAGACTAAATCAGCCAAGGTGGACATTAAGAATGAAGCTTTATACTTACAGCTTAGCACAATATACAGGCAGATATTTACAACATCCACAGCTATAGACAGAAATGTACAAGTTAAAAAGTAATACAGAAACACAACAGCCCTCCCAGAAACCAGAGTCCACAGGAGGGGCTCCCAACCATCCTTCCAACTCCCTTCCACCCCTCTAGCTTATCCCAGACTTTGCCTTATGTTCAAGGTGAGTTTGGAGGATCAGCCAGGGGGGTTAGGAAGCAGATGGATTAGTCACACATACAGCAGGTTAGGTTAGAGAGAAGTGAGGCCCCAAAGACAGAGAGCAAACAATTGCATTATCTATGTTCTTGTTCTTACACATCTCAGCAAGCCTATGAGTACAGTAGACATCACCACTGTTTCCTTTTCACAGCCTATAATCTAATTCTTCTCACTGAAATATCCCAGCTAGGCTCAAGCCAGCACAAGACTTCACACTGAGCTCAAATTGTTCACCTCTGAGCAGCTGCAAAGGATTGAACGTTTACAGTCAAAACATTCATTTGTTTCACCAGAAGGGGTTTATAACATGTTACTGGCAAGCAGGAGACTGCTCAACGTTTAAATTACAGATCAGTGCAGAAAAACATTGACAATCTGAGTGATCAGACCTCCATCATCTGTAAATCTCAGGAACAAACCTCCTTTTAGGATCAATATCATCTTTCATTTCTAGTCTTCAGCCAGCGCTGAACTAGTCGCAGTGACAAACAAGTGACAGCCAAGAATTCTTTCCCAAAGCCTTAGCCCCAGTTTACCAACATTCAGAATGTTTATTCTGCTGATGTTATTTTTCACAAGAATTTGCTGGATCTGATCAGAAATACAAGCTGGTTCTGACTGTATTTTAGTCTTCCACTTTTTGTTTTTCTCATTTCAGGCAATTTGGTTGGGTCATTGACAGCTCACAGAAAACCTTAAAGTTGGTTTCAGGAGAGTAAATCATCTTCTAATCTCTCTCTGATTTATTATCCACCTGATTGATGATCACTGAATAGGCAGTAAGCACATATATTAGTGTCTCACTAGCAAAATAAAAACAAACCTAAAAGGTATTTTTTATATCTGATAGAAACATACACAGCTTTTTACAGCTATTTTTCTTTAATTGGAGTTGCAGAATTTAGGACTTTGAACATCCTTCTAAGATAAGGAATCATTTATTAAATACACCCAGGGACATCTCGAATTAAGGAATGCATAGTGAACAAGATTACATTCTGTTCTAGATTACAGTGTGTTCTTCCTATTTTTACTAAAAGATTTTGTTTAGTCATCTTTGGTTCTACAAACCATGTTTGGCTGGTGGCATCGTCACTATGCCTCTGTACTTCAAGAAATAAAGCTTCAAAACCTATTACATACAAGCTGTAAAGCAGGATTTAATAGATAGATTCTAATTTACCCAGGAACTGTAGATTTTTAATTTGCTTATTCAAAACATACCCTACTTTGCATCTAAGCATCCTAGCATCAAGGATACAGAGCATTTAGGAGAATTTCACAGGACTTTCTAGGAACATCCTGCTCCCACACTGACCACCATCCTTTGTTATGGCCTTTCTGGGCTTTCAGGGCTTCCAAAACATGCATTGGTCCCCAGCACAACTGCAGGCACATCATCCCTTATGCTGCTACAGGGGTATTCCCCACATTCCATGTATCTTCACATGAAGCATTCTGAAATAAACCACCAAAACCAAAGGTCAAGGCTGTGATTATTGGATGCAGGCAGTAGCTAGCACTGGAGACCATTCAGGAAAATTAAACCCTAAGGAATCATAGAATCATAGAATCAACCAGGTTGGAAGAGACCTCCAAGATCATCCAGTCCAACCTAGCACCCAGCCCTACCCAATCAACTAGACCATGGCACTAAGTGCCTCATCCAGGCTTTTCTTGAACACCTCCAGGGACAGTGACTCCACCACCTCCCTGGGCAGCCCATTCCAATGCCAATCACTCTCTCTGTGAAGAACTTCCCCTTGTTCTATTGCTGGTTGCCTGGCAGAAGAGACCAACCCACACCTGGCTACAACCTCCCTTCAGGTAGTTGTAGACAGCAATGAGGTCTGCCCTGAGCCTCCTCTTCTCCAGGCTAAACAACCCCAGCTCCCTCAGCCTCTCCTCATAGGGTTTGTGTTCCAGGCCTTTCACTAGCTTCGTTGCTCTTCTCTGGACACGTTCCAGCACCTCAACAAGCTGGTGATTAGCTGAACTTCTACAACATTTTGTACTGTAGCTTAAAGGAGGGGTTACTGCTTCTTCACCTGATGGACTTTACTAATTAGTGTTCAGTGCTGTAGCCTCAAGGACTAATGCCAGCAAACTGCCACATTTGATTTGTTTCAAGGTGTCATATGGACATTGGGAGCCCTACATTTACAACAGACACTGACTACCTCTGTATCAATGACAAATGGCAAAAGCTGATCACGCGTTGTTTGTGCAATCAGAAGGAGAGATAAGACCAAAAGCACATACAAAAACAGCAAAGCAAAATTAAGCTTTAGTTAAAAATTAAATAGCTATATATACAGCTATAAAAACATGCAAACAAGCATATGTCCTATATAACATAATCTCTAGGCAAGAAGGAAAAGCTTTGGGTTTAAAACAAAAACAAACCAGCCAAGAGAACATTTAGATACATCTAAGTCTAGAAATTGAATCAGGATGCTCTTGCTTCTAGCTTTAATTTCCTCATGGCTGATCCTTTCACCTCAACTCAGGCCATACATTTAGGGAAATTATTTTTACTTTGGTTTTATCTGAATGCATGTTCAGATGCCAATCACTTCAATATTCTCACAGGGGTATTTGAAGGGGAAAAAAAAAGAAAGTGAATCAAAAGGAGTGTATCAGAACTATTCATCTTGTAGGATTCACATACTCTTCCTGTGACTAGAAGAGAAACACGTGAATGTTGTTACCACTATCCAGCATCATTTAAATAGCAAAAAGTTACCAAAATTGTTTCTGGTGCATGTTTGTACATTTAAATAAATCATTTACTAAAGATTAGAAGTCATATTTACCTCAAGGACACAACACAAGCAGCAGGGATATCTAAGCAAGCTGAAAATACAAGTAACAAGTTATCTGTCCAGCTTTTCTTCTCAAACAATGGCAAGCAGAGCTTCTGAACTACTGGATTTAGCCTTCCTTTCCTCTTCAGTGTATTATAAAACCCTTCTGCAGCAGATTGAGGATTTTTTACAATAGTATTTGGAAGTGCCAGAATCTCAAATCTGAAACTATTGTGCAGAAACATAGTAGCTTAAATTTAACTGAGTCTGCCATGGAATTGCTGACAAATGTAGAAGTGGCTCTAGTGGGAGGTGTCCCTGCCTATGGCGGGGGGTTGGAGCTGAATGATCCTTGAGGTCCCTTCCAACCTAAACCATTCTATGATTGATTCTATGAAATGACAAGTACCAGAAAAGGTAAACAAATGGGTTTGGAGTATGATTAGCTGAGATGTGAAGGTTATTGCACATTGAGAGTAAGAACTAGATCTTACTGTGCAGTAACAAAGAGTTGGGTTTTTTTTTCCCCGATGTTGAGTGTATTTCCTCACTATCTTGGCAGTACTCCCTGTCTCAATCTGCTTTTTTGAAAGGGAAGTTTTTTTTATGGATCACCTCAATGAAACCAAGAAGGAGCTGAGTAGTTGGTTTGGAATACACACTTGAATTTATTTTGCTTACATATGCAGGACAAAGTTAGAAATATATAAAAGAAGGAAGAAATAAGAAAGGGGTAGCGAAGCGAAAGACAATTACCGCTGTGGATCCAGGTGATGGTTCACTGATCCTGGAGATCCCCATTGATCTATGGGGAAGCTTCAAACTCCCTGTTGCCTCTGGGTTTTATGTCTTTTCCACTCTCATACGTAGTAACACTGCCCCATTCAGCTGAACACATTTGGATGGTGTCAGCACTGGTCCCACAGTTAGTTACCTATGCCAGATCTGGTCCCACATTAACACTCTAGAGCAGAACTTGTGGCCTTGTCTGGTTATCAGCTGTCATCGCAGAGCCTGTAGTAATGGTGTGAAAATACCTTGGGAAACTGCTGTGACAGTCATCTTTCAAGAGTCTTGTCCATGAGGAGGTCCATGAAAACTTGTCACAGTGAGCTCCAGTATCTGCTGGTTATCAGCACAGAGTTTGTGCTCTTGTGGATAAGCAGGGATCCCTCTGAGAGATAAGTGTGAAGGCAAACATGAGGATGTGCTATTTTGGCTAGAGTCTTGTCCATGATATGGCACAGTGCACCACAAGCAGGGATCTTTCTGGGACAATGATGTGAAATGCTTTGGGAAGGCAAACAATGCTGAGGCAATTAGAGGAAGACAAACTTAACTTCTTACACTTCCCAAACTCTAAAAAGTAGTTGCAGTTTCCTATTAAAATAGAGGAAATAACTCTTCTGTAACTCTATTCTTTCATGAGTGCTTGGATGAGTACTTCCACTCATCTGCTCACCATCTGCAGCTTTTTGAAAAAGCTGTGTTGATTTTTAGATGCTGTTATTAACTAAAATGTCCTTCTTAGAAGAATATATTTCACTTTGCCTGTATCACTGCACAGTAAATTTTGGCCATTCAAATAGGGTTTTTTTTCTGAACAGAGAACCAAGTCTCTGTATAAATGTTGAGTCACAATGATAGGCAAACCTTTAGTGTAGAGATTATGAAATGGGTGGAGAAGACTCATGAATTTCACTTTCTTATTGACTGAAGGGTGCTTCAAAAAGTTTTTGTTCACTTGTTCTCTCAGTAAAGCTGGAGTCACTTCAAAAAGAAAGGCAAATCCTCCACTTTTAGCTAGACTAATTTGGGTTAACGCATTTTAGTTAAATGAGAGAACACGACAACTGGTTTTGGATCTATTTTCCAGTTTTTTAAGATGATATACTGAACAGTATTTGTACTCTTCATTCTCAAGCTCTAGATCAGATGTAGTAAACAGAATATGTGCCTCTGGCTCGGCTAAACTTCCTATTGTTGTGATTATTGTTTGCTATACAATCAAGACATCACCGTGCAACAAAGAGCAGAACAATACAGTGATTAATGCATAAATAATTTAGATAATATATGATCATAGAATCATAGAATCAACCAGGTTGGAAAAGATCTCCAAGATCATCCAGTCCAACCTAGCACCCAGCCCTGCCCAACTGTTGTGGAGGGCCCATAGGCCCGAAAATAGACTTGGATATGTCTTGCCCTGCCTGGACATGTTTTTCTGCTCATAGTCAGGGGGGAGCACATGGTGAGCACAGAGGGGCACAAAGGGCCTGGTGCTGTGCAGTCTGGCCTGCCCAGGCTTTAGGTTGTGTAAGCCCCCACATGCCCAGCTCACGCTTGCCGGGTGCTAGGCCCATGTGAGCCCCATGTTTGGAAAGTCCAGGCCTGTGGCTCCTTGCCTATTATGGTAAGGTTGGCTGACTGCCAACCTGATTGGTCACGGTGTGGCCAATGAGACACTGATCTCGGCCCACATGTAATAAATAGGGATGCACAGGCTCAGGTGCCAGTCCGTTCGCCCACTAGCTCGTTCGCCCAGGTGCTCACTGACTCGCTCAGTTGCCTGTGTACTTACTTGCAGAGCTCACTCAAGCCTGCCTTTACGGAGCTCAGGCTCCCCGTGCAGCCGTGCTTTCCACTGCACGCCCACTGCCTTACTGCCTGGTGTGTGCCATTGCCACGAGTTACCAGAGCAGACCCACCTGTCTGCACAGGATCGTGTTTTCTCTGCACCTGAAAATCCTGCCTACGAGTTCCCTGCACACAGCAGCCAGAAGGAGCCAGCAGCAGAAGGTCAGAGACTGTAGCCCCTGAAGCCGGGAGTGTTCCAGCCTCGGAGTCCATGGGCGGAAACCCTGAGGAGTTGGACACTTTATATATAGGCTGTGACATAGCCCGCAGGGTGATTTATAATTAATCAAAATTGTGAGTAAATGCCTCTCTAATTTCTATTGTGCCTGCCACAGAGCAGAAAGCTTTCAGCCCACCCTGCTGGGCAAACAGTATATAGACCCCAAGCGGCATTAGCCGCGGGGAAAACGTTCTCTGTTTACTATTTTGAGTGTATGCTAGTTGTTATAATAGTTACAGTTTGATACATATTCCCATCATGTCTTCATAACCGTGTAAGAATAAATATTAATATTATAAGTTTAGTGGTTGGGGGTGGCGAGAGTTCAAAAATGGTGAAGTTAATAAATATATATTTTTATAAATATTCTCTCACGTTAATTAATTTCTCCCCTTCACAACACCAACCAACCAGAGCACTGCACTAAGTGCCTCATCCAGGCTTTTCTTGAACACCTTCAGGGATGGTGACTGTGTAAGAGTTCACAATATTACACTTAGATCACAATGAAAGTAACTTTGAGCAAAGGAAGACCTTTGGTATTTTTTTGAAAGCCCATTTGCTAGGGATTTCATCCTAAAATCTGGTCAGTTTGAGCATGACATTACTGACTGCAGTAAATGTCTATACATAGGACCCTTTTTTCCTAAACTCATCATCATTAATTCAGTGAATATGCTACAACTGGTGTTTTTTCACCCACATATATTAGAAGCTGTGTCTTCAAGCCATTCATTATAGTCTACAGGTACTTAAACTGATGTGACTTGGTTTATTAATTCCTTGATACATCATATCTATTAAATTTTCAGATGTGTCTAAATGTATAATTATCTTCAAACAAATGAACTAATATCTTAGTGTAGTCATCAGATTTTTTTTTGTCTATCGTTTCCATAGCACTCTTAGGGATATTATCCTTTCTAATAACGGAGATTTAGTTCATTTATTTTTGTGTGTTTGTTTGTTTCTCGAGATAATCTGAAACTTTTCACACAGTATCGCAGTCTCACAGTATCACCAAGGTTGGAAGAGACCTCACAGATCATCAAGTCCAACCCTTTACCACAGAGCTCAAGGCTAGACCATGGCACCAAGTGCCACGTCCAATCCTGCCTTGAACAGCTCCAGGGACGGCGACTCCACCACCTCCCTGGGCAGCCCATTCCAGTAGCCAATGACTCTCTCAGTGAAGAATTTTCTCCTCACCTCGAGCCTAAACTTCCCCTGGCGCAGCCTGAGGCTGTGTCCTCTTGTTCTGGTGCTGGCTGCCTGAGAGAAGAGAGCAACCTCCTCCTGGCTACAACCACCCCTCAGGTTTTGCCACACTAAAAGATGATTCTAAATTACTGACAGCAAGAGACTTTCTTCTCTGATTCCATGCACTCTCTGGGTGTCTCAGAATTAATTCTAACTATTTAAACGTTGAATAGTTGTCACTAAGAAATCCCTCAGAATACAGAATATCAAAAAAATGAGCCAAGTTCTGTAGCCCAGCATCATCTAAAGTAATTCTTCTTGACCCCAAAAGATCAAGATCTCTTTCAAATGCAGATTGATTAGTTAATTTAGAGCATGACACCAGGGCAAAATCGGAAATTGAGCTTATTAAAGTTGATGTAACTCGAATTCATCTATTACTCAAGTATCTACTTAGATCCTTACTAACAGATAAATAAGAGAAAAACAGTATGCATTGACAACATTTTGTGTAGGAGCAGTCTATTTTCATGTGCAAACTTCAACACCCTTCAGAGCAGGTGAGGGACATCAGACTGACTTCACTGTGCTTTTTATACCACAGTGAAGTGATGTGCTGAAGGATATGGAAATAATGTAACAGTGTGTAGGACTGAGTTTATATAAGTCTGACTAGTCCATAGAATCACAGAATTGTTGGGGTTGAAAGAGACTTCAAAGATCATCCAATTCCAAACCCCCTGCCATGGGCAAGGACACCTCACACTAGCCCAGATTGCCCAGAGCCCCATCTAGCCTGGCCTTAAAAACCTCCAGGGATGGGGCTTCCACCACCTCCCTGGGTAATCTGTTCCAGTGTTTCACCACCCTCATGGTGAAGAACTTCTTCCTAACATCCAATCTGAATCTACTCACTTCTAGTTTTTGCTCCATTCTCCTCAGTCCTATCGCTACTTAATATCCTAAAAAGTCCCTCAGCAGCTTTCCTGTAGGCCCCCTTTCAGATACTGGAAGGCCATAATAAGGTCTCCTCAGAGCCTTCTCTTCTCCAGGTTGAGCATCCCCAATTCTCTCAGTCTGACTCCATAGAAAAGAAGCTCCATTCCTCTGATCATCCTTCCGGCCCTTCTTTCGACACATTCCAGCATGTCTATATCTTTCCTGTCATGAGGGCTCCAGAACTGGATACAATACTCAGGATGGAAGTAGAGAAGGAGAATCACCTCCCTTGACCTGCTGGTCATGCTTCTCTTGATGCAGCTCACAATATGATTTGCTTCCTGGGCTGCAAGTGCACCCTGGGGGCTCATGTTGAGTTTCTCATTCACCAGTACCCCCAAGTTCTTGTCTTTAGTACTGCTCTCAAGCCAGTCTCTGCCCAGCCTATGTTGATGTTTAATTCTAATATAGAGTTTAATATAAAGATACATATGCATGGATATTCAGTAGAATAACAATATATTTATCTTTGAAGTGCTTTTTTTGGTACTAGGCAAAAGATATTAAAGTTGTTCCTCGTTGGTGAAGAAATTACATGTTTTTATCCTTATACAAAGAAAGAGAATGTTAAAATGTTGAGCTTCCCTTCCAAAGGATAAAGTTGTTCATCCATGGGGGAAAGGCAGTCAAATGCAGAAGCAAAGAAGCTCCTGTTGACTAAGTTTTAAACCTCTCAGTTCTAAATGCAGTACACAACTCATTCTGATCCCTGAAAATCTTTCAAGTCTGAAAATTGCCTACAGTATAGAAGGTGCAACTAAAACTCCATTTGTCTGAGATGAAAATCAAAGCAAATTGTCTGAAGTTGAGTGCACTAGGCAGTTCAATTTAAAAGAGCCTTCTGAAGACAATGTGGGCTTTGTCTGTTTGCTTGTTTATCTTTTAACCTGGCATCTTTCTATCACTTTTTTTTGGTTGAAGGTTCTTAATTAGAGGTGGGTGGTTTTGTGAGCAGTCAGATTGGTTTTATGGAGAATCAGAGTTTCTAGGAAAGCTCTGTTATGATCAGTGTAGAGGGAAGCGGTGCCTTTGTCTTGTTTTGTGTTAACCTTTTTTTTTCTCCTTTTCCTTTCTAGTAAAGTAGTAGAGTTTCAAAACCAGACACTGCAGCTTGGGGAAAGAAATGTCAGATACATTTTTCTTCACAAATGCAAGGCAAGCAATTACAACTGCCTTTAGAAAAATCCTTAACAGGACATCTGCCTCTGTGTGAAGCGTGGGCATGCACACAGACAAGCTGTTTGTAGCTTTGCAGGACATTTTATGTAACTTTCTTATGCTGCAGAAAATTAAGAGATGCATTAAATGACAGGGGGAACAATTCTGTAACGTTTTTGCTTCCCTGCACAGGGCAAAGGACTCCACAAGCTGGAAACAAGTTGATTTGACGCCTGCTTATCCAAAAGCAGGAACAACAATCCCCAGAACATTATCTTAATGGGATTTTTAAGTTGTGTTTGGGTCACTACAATTCTATCCTAGCTACATTTACTGGCAAACTTACTAAACAAACAAGGCTGTCCAAACTCTCCATCTTGTATGCTGGCTTGAATTGGAAGTTTGAGTATACACACCCTTGTTATGGACTGATTGCTATCACTTTGTATACCATTCGTGGAGTGCTAGTTTTGTGAGACAAGCAGGCTCAACAGAACCACAGAGAAGCACAGATTGTGGGTTTTCTATCTTCTGCCAACTAATTGTTAGCAATATATCTAGTGAAGGACTTATCACTCTGCTTCAATTGTTGGGAAAATAGTGCTCATACTATGTGCACCTTTCAGTGGGCAGAAGTAAAAGAAGCCGGAAGCAGACAAAGAATTGGTCTTCCACTTTTAGCCATCTGCGAGAAATATGCATGAAACCATATATGAAACCTCCCTTGAGTAGAATTGTCTCAAGCTGAGATGTACCAATACTCATCAGCATGACTGGGAATGCTTTCGTGCTTTAGATTCACCTTCCAAGTTCACTTGATAGCACTTAAACAGTAGTCCTGCTTGGAGCAGAAGAGTGAAAAGGCAGGATATAGGGAGCATCACTCTTGTGCTGCAATGCAACTCCTAAGAGTAAATACTTCCACATTCTTTGCCATAAAGCATGTTTTCAAACTGAGATATTAATTTAATTGATGTTCACCTTTCTACATTCTGCCTTTCCACATTAGCCTTTCTGCACCGTGCCTTCCCTTGTCTGCTCGAAGCCTTCCTGCCTCTCCTCGTTTGTAGCTCATTAAAGGCAGCCACATGTTGCAGCTAACACTAGTGGCTCAGCAGCATCATCTTCCCTCTGCCTGAAATATGCTACTCTGGGATCACATTGCGAGTTTGAAAGTGTCTTTCCTACAGGAGACTTACTCAGGGACCAAAAGCATCAATCCTGCAGGAAGGCAGGAGAGCGACTTTCCATAAGGGCATCTAGCAATGGAACAAGGAGGAATGGTTTGAAGCTGAAGGAGAAGAGGTTTAGACTGGATCATAGGAAGAAGTTCTTCAATATGAGAGTGGTGAAACTCTGGAATAAGTTGCCCAGGGAGGTTGTGGATGTCTCCTGCCTGGGGGTGTTCAAGGCCAGATTGGATAAGGATTTGAACAGCCAAGTCTGGTTGAGAGGTGTCTCTGCCCATGGTGGAGAGGTTGTGAAGAAGATGATCTCTGAGGTCCCTTCCAACCCAAGCCGGTCTATGAGTTTTCACTCTGTGAAAACTTGTCATCATGGAACTGCAGATAAGATTGAAGGATGAAAAGGAATAGAACAGTGGAATCACTGACCAATGATTGAAGGGTCTGATGCAAAACCATGAAAAACTGTCACAGCTATCACCGAGGTCAAATTCTTCTCAGAAACTTTAAAACTTACAAAAGTTAACTAGTGCCTTAGGCCAGATCTTAACCTCATGTCACATATTAAGTTGTGTACCTCAAATTTTAGATGAGATTTGTCATGCTCATTACAAGTACAGCACTGCTTGTTGTTGCTTGGTTGGTTTCCCCCCACCCCCACCCCCACCACAACGATGTGTCTTATCCTGACATTTGTAGCATTACAGAAAGTCATTCCTGGGAGACTAGATCCAGGGAAAGCTAAATAGCAGCTCTGCATGCCTCTTCATATCCATAGCCACATCTCAAAGGGCAAATAATCTGAGGGGTAATCTGTGGATGGGATTCAAAAACCTCTAATACCAGATGTAACAGATCTGCCAATGCAGCTATATTGTGCCCATACTTAGGGATAAAACAAAACAGGGCCAGCAGCTATTCTCCCACATTTTGCATCTGACAGAGCTGTGTCATGTCAACATGGCCAAAAAGACCATGGGTTTGGGAGAAACTTCTTGTTGAACTCAGTCCAGAAAGGCAATATGAGGACAATTTTCCAAGCAGAGAATGGCTCAGGGGCATTTTCAAATCAAGACAAAAATTCAAGCCAGACTGGGAGTTCAACTGAGTTTTGTATTTGTTTGTTCCTGGGCAACAAAGAGTCAGAGTTGCATCGTGGTGATGATTGTTGCCACTTGGACAGGGTGACCTGTTTCTGAACCTTGCCTATGCTGGGTGACACCCAGTCTGTGATCCTCAGCCTACAAATCTGGCCTGCTTTGGGCATGTTTGGCAAGACAGCAAGACTGTCACCCTCACAGCTTACTCCATCTTACAATTTCCTCTCTTCATTTTTTCACGTGGTCATGCCCTATTCTAGCACATTTACCGATAGAAACTAATTTAAATACACACACACACACACACACACACACCAACTGTCTTAGCAATTTCACACTATCACAGGAAGGAACTTTTGCATGTCAATCCTGTTGAACTGTTGTGATGACAGTCTGCTCTGAAAAGGCTATGGCATACATTTGATTGCAAGCAACAATTTTACCGTTAAAATATGAGCTTTACCTTTCATCGAATGTCGGTCCAAATGGAAACTTAGAAACAAAAAATGGCAAACAAACACTATGAAAATAATATACAAAAGGCAAAATTTATTATTCAACCACTAGCAGTCAGCAAAATGTTAAAAAGACAGCAGCATCATTTAAAACCACTAAACTATGGAAAAGAAAGAGTGGCTAATACATGTAGCCACACACTTACTTATATAAATTTCTTGCTAACAGAAGGACATGAATTGATACGAATGAGCAACCCGTGCTGCGAAGTGTCCTTGGATCCATCTCAGAGGCAGGAAACCAGGTGGTGAATAACACCCCCCCCACATGCAGCTGCAGGGGGCAGGGTCTGCCAGCCGCAGGAGGCTGACCCTACAGGTTGTTTATATAAGGTAACCTATCTGTACCTCACACTATTACAGTATTACCAAGGTTGGAAGAGACCTCACAGATCATCAAGTCCAAGCCGTTACCACAGAGCTCAAGGCTAGACCATGGCACCAAGTGCCACGTCCAGTCCTGCCTTGAACGGCTCCAGGGACGGTGACTCCACCACCTCCCTGGGCAGCCCATTCCAGTAGCCAATGACTCTCTCAGTGAAGAACTTTCTCCTCACCTCAAGCCTAAATTTCCCCTGGCGTAGCTTGAGGCTGTGTCCTCTTGTTCTGGTGCTGGCTGCCTGAGAGAAGAGAGCAACCTCCTCCTGGCTACAACCACCCCTCAGGTAGTTGTAGACAGCAATAAGGTCTCCCCTGAGCCTCCTCTTCTCCAGGCTAAACAATCCCAGCTCCCTCAGCCTCTCCTCATAGGGCTTGTGCTTGAGGCCTCTCACCAGCCTCGTTGCCCTTCTCTGGACACGTTCAAGCATCTCAATGTCCCTCTTATACTGGGGGGCCCAGAACTGGACACAGTACTCAAGGTGAGTACTCACACATAACCTTAAGCCAATCTGTACTTTCCACGTGTACCAATCTTAAACTAAGTTAGCTATGCACGCCTCTTCCAAGTAAGCATATAACTTGCTGTAACACGGAACCAAGGGGGAGAACAATCATCTAACCACATCACTGTCAGGATTGTTACTCTGGAGTGCAACACTGGCAAAATGCAGAGAAGAAGATAGTAAACTTCACCCACAATTATACCACTTAACTATTAGCTGCAGATATCATTCTATTTTTATATGCTGTCAGAGCGTAGCAAACATACTACTGTTGCAGACGACTAGTATGGGAGGGAGGATACTCTGAGTAACAGCTTCATGTAGAATAATTGCACTTCAAAAAATTGTAGCAGGAGTTCCCAATGCATTTATGAACACATCAGCAAAGCAAAAATATGTAAGCTCCTGACTGTATCAGAAAAATTCAGTTTTATGTGCACAACTTGTAAATACTTCAAAAGCAGTCATAGAGGCTGAAACAGTACTTTGAGGATATCTTTTTACAAGTAGATTGATGGCTCTCCCGGGAAAGTGAGGAACTCTGACATTCAAACATTGCTGTGCAAAAAAATAACCAAAAATTTCCTGAATATAATTTTGCTAGTTTGAGCCTAGCTGGGGAATTTTGGTGAGAAGAATTAGATTATAGGCTGTGAAAAGGATACAATAGTGGTGTCTACTTCACTCATAGGCTTGCTGAGATGTATAAGAAGAACATAAACACAGATAACAGAGTCTCTCTCTGCCTCTGGGGCTGCACTTCTCTCTCTAACTTAACTTACTGTTTGTGTGACTAATACATCTGCTTCCTAACCCCTCTGGCCAACCCTCCAAACTCACCTGGAATGTAAGGGGTAAAGTAGAGGGGTGGGAAGAAGGTGGAAGGGTGGTCCCCCCTCCTGGGGACTCAGGTTTCTGGGAGGGCTGTTGTGTTTCTGTATTAGATTTTAACTTGTATATTTCTGTCTATAGCTGTATATATTGAAAATGTCTGCTTGTACATTGTGCTAAGGTGTCAGTATAAAGCTTCATTCAATTTCCAGCTGCTGAATCTAGTCTGGGTGATTTTCTTAAGTTGGAGGGGGGATNGATGTATAAGAAGAACATAAACACAGATAACAGAGTCTCTCTCTGCCTCTGGGGCTGCACTTCTCTCTCTAACTTAACTTACTGTTTGTGTGACTAATACATCTGCTTCCTAACCCCTCTGGCCAACCCTCCAAACTCACCTGGAATGTAAGGGGTAAAGTAGAGGGGTGGGAAGAAGGTGGAAGGGTGGTCCCCCCTCCTGGGGACTCAGGTTTCTGGGAGGGCTGTTGTGTTTCTGTATTAGATTTTAACTTGTATATTTCTGTCTATAGCTGTATATATTGAAAATGTCTGCTTGTACATTGTGCTAAGGTGTCAGTATAAAGCTTCATTCAATTTCCAGCTGCTGAATCTAGTCTGGGTGATTTTCTTAAGTTGGAGGGGGGATAGGCGGGCAGGTAACACCCAAACCATCACAATAATTCACAATTCACAAAAGTGGATCTGATCGCATCCTGAACTCTGACTTACTATGAATAAGCTACACGGCTTTTATCCACGGTTTGGTAAGGAGGAAAATTGGCTGCAGTGATTATAGCAGAATTACTGAAAGTATTGCTGTAATAATTGGAAAATATTAGTGAGTCCATTATTAATATGAATCACAGAATCACTGAACCTTAGAGGTTGGTAGAGACCTTCAGAGATCATCCAGTCCAACTCCCTTGTCAAGCCAGGATCCCTTAGGGTAGCTGGCACAAGAATGCATCCAGGCAGGTTTTATAAGTCTCCAGAGAAGAACACTCCAGAACCTCTCTGGGCAGCCTGTTCCAGGGCTCTGTCACCCTCACTATACTATAAAGAAGTTTCTTCTCATGTTGAGGTGAAACCTTCTGTGTTCCAGTTTGTATCCACTGCTTCTTGCCTTACTGCTGCAGACCACTGAAAAGAGATTGGTCCCAGCCACTTGACACCAACCCCTCAGATATTTGTACACATTGATCAGATCTCCTCTCAGTCTTCTCCAGACTAAGCAGCCCCAGGGCTCTCAATCTCTCTTCAACTGCACTTCTGCAACAGTAAGCAGTCACAAAAGAAAAATTCTCATGGGATGATGCATAAAAATATTTTGTACAGTTGCTGTAATTTTCTGTCTGTTGCTAAATCTCCCTGATTTTTTGATAATCTGCCAAGATGTTTCATAGTTTGTGGTAGAAAGGTGTCCTTGCTCAGAGAACTGGAGGTGCAAATGTACTGAAGACTCGTGGGGGAGCCATGAAAGGCACCATCCTGGAAGGGGAATGTATAAGTAAGTGACCCTCCTGACTAAAAAGGGTCCAATATCTTCTTAGGAATGAGGCTGGGAAGATGTAATCTTTGGGAATATGCACACCAAACAGATGGTGTATCCTGCTACATGATCATATAACATCATGAGCTAGACAGTTGTTTCTTGAGCAACTTGACAGAGAGGTTCTAGAGAGCTATTTCTTTGTTTTTCAACTGAATTTTCAATGCTATTAGATTGAGCCAGAAACTACAACCATAAAATGAATAATATATGTCAAGCCAATAAACACATTCTAAAATACTAACTAGGAGGGGGAAAAAAGTGATTTTAAGTTTATTTCCAGATTAAAGATATCTTGTACCAGATTTATATTCCACCCCCCCCGCCTCTTGTGTTTGATTACACATGAGCATAAAGCTCTTCAGACATCAAGACTGATCCAGGTGATCGAAGAAAAAGCGTGTCCCTTCCATGTTCCTTTCTCAAAATGGGCAGCCATCACCTTAGCATGAGTTGGATCTATCTCCAGCATAAAAAAAGTGTTGGGAAACACAACATTTAAGCTCTTGAACTTCCTCCAACTGCCTCACTTCTGCAGTCAGCAAAAAAAAAAATCCATGTGATAGTTCAGTCAAACAGGCTAATTAGCCATCCTTGAGATTTAGCCCACAGCCCCTTCCTCCTACACAAATAGTTCCAGCCCTACTGCAAGACAATAGTGCAAAAACAAAAATATGAGAGGCAGGTTAGCAACAAGCACAAGCTGTGACATTTAAATCTTCATCAAAGCCCCCACAGATCAAGCTGACCTTTTGATAACAAGTGCTAGCACTTCCAGGTGTTTTTAATAAAAGCTTGTTTTAACAATTTACTCTTCCAAAGTGTAAAACACTTCACGTTTGCTTCTTTAAAATTACTTGTTACATTTCAAAGTTACTACTGACAACAACACCTACAAACCTCGAAGTAAATAAAAGGCAAAGAGAAGGAATTTCTGAAAAGGTTTTACAAATAACTACAAGAATTGTTAAAGGCTTTTTTTTTTTTTTTTTTTTTACTTCTGGATATAAAGTATTAAGTTTATATTCTTTGGACAACAAAGCACAATATGCTGAAGAATCTTAGACAAGTTTTAAAGTAGGTAACTGCGACATCCTGCATTAAAGGATTTATACACTGCTGAATCTTCCACAGCGCACAACACTTGTTACATGCAGGCAAGAAGGACTTGAACCTTAATGCTATGGCTTTGAAGAATCACAGAATCACAGAATTAACCAGGTTGGAAAAGACCTCCAGGGTCATGCAGTCCAACCTATCACCCAACCTTTCCAGTTAACTAAACCATGGCACTAAGTGCCTCATCCAGCCTCCTCTTAAACACCTTCAGGAATGAAGCCTCCACCACCTCTCTGGGCAGCCCATTCCAGTGCCAATCACTCTTTCTGTGAAGAATTTCTTTCTAGTATCCAGCCTAAACCTGCCCTGGCACAGTTCGAGACTGTGTCCTCTTGCTCTGTGCCCGAGTACCTGGGAGAAGAGACCAACCCTGCCTGGCTAAAATGTCCCTTCAGGCAGTTGTAGAGAGCAATGAAATCTGCCCTGAGCCTCCTCTTCTGCAGGCTGCACACCCCCAGCTCCCTCAGCCTGTCCCCACAGGGCTGTGCTCCAGGCCCCTCACCAGCCTTGGTGCCCTTCTTTGGACACACCCCAGCACCTCAACATCTTTCTTAAGCTGAGGGGCTCAGAAATGGACACAGGACTCAAGGTGTGGCCTGACCAGCACACCACACACACTTTTTTTACCAGACCAGCTCAGTCAGAATAGCCTGGGAGTAAGATACTTACAGCAAAGCAAAATTTACAACCGTATATACAGAATATATTTACAAGTGTTTACAATTATATAGAAATAAGACCAAGCAATACTCAGCTATTTGTCCTTTGAATACCCACATACACACACATCCTGCTACTTCAAGCTTTCCTTAGCTGTAACATCTATGACCGGGCTGGGTGCATTCCTGCACGAACTACCCTAGGTGATCCTGCCTTGGCAGGGAGGGTGCACTCAATGATCTCCAGAGGTCCCTTCCACTCTCTAAAGTTCTGTGATTCTGTGTTCTTAATCCAAATCTTTGTGGGACTTCTTTGTCTCCCCTTCTGGCCCTGATACTGTGGATTGTCGCCTCACGCATTCCTCCCTGAGCCATACACAGGTCCAGGGAAGTACATATGACCCAGGGGGTCTCTGATGCAGCATGACTCAGCTGCCTCCTCTTCATCCTCACTTGAGGAACTGTTCCCCTATATCTGCTTCTCTTCTTCTCCTTTTGCTTTGCTCAGGTTAAGGGCAGAACCCCTGTTCCGAGAAGGTGTATATGTCAGGCAAACAAGGAAGTGGCTAAACCCAGCATGTTTTGTGGTATTGATGACACACCTTTATGAGAATAATTTTGTAAACTCTTTCTTTAAACTTTCAATTTTGCCTTCAAAGTCCCCATGGCACTCAGAGTTTATGTCAGTTCCTTTCATGCTGGCTATATTTTCCTCATTCCTTTTTATTCTTGTAGTTTAACCCATCTTTCTCTGCTGACGATATCACTCATTTCATTTGTGGCAGTTCCAACTGTGTATTTCTTTATTCTTAAGCCCCTTATTAGGTTTAATAATGCCTTTTAACCAGCCCATCTAAATGTTTTTCAGCTGCCCATGACCTTGGGTTGCATTTTACAATTCCTATTCCCTCTTTTCCAAGTTCAAAAGCTAAATTCTCTTTTTCTCACTCTCTTTTTAAAAACACTGAGGACCCAGGTTAATACACTCTGAGTTTCTTTTGGCCAATCCCTTATGTGCCTCTTTCGAAATTTCCTTCATAAAAGCCAACTCCTTATCCTTTTCTCATAATCTACTTCCTACTTCTCCCTTTCATGTTGGTGCACTTCCCCTGTCCTTAGTGTTTCACTTCAACACATGGCCCAGCTGCTGAAACAATACCCTATGACTGACTGTTGTGCTTTAAACCAAGAAAGCAGGTATGACTTGCCAGGACTGATTAAACAGCATGCTGAGGTTTCTGGTTTGCAGAGCCTGGAAATTTTAGTTTCTTTTTCTTTTTAATTCCCTCACTTTTTTTTACTGTTGAATGTCTGATTTCTAGATTTCTCTTATGGNCTGGGAGAAGAGACCAACCCCCACCTGGCTCCAGCCTCCCTTCAGGTAGCTGTAAACAGCATTGAGGTCTGCCCTGAGCCTCCTCTTCTCCAGGCTAAACAACCCCAGCTCCCTCAGCCTCTCCTCATAGGCTTTGTGTTCCAGGCCCCTCACCAGCTTTGTTGCCCTTCTCTGGACACGTTCCAGCACCTCAACATCTCTCTTGAGTTGAGGAGCCCAGAACTGGACACAGTACTCAAGGTGTGGCCTGACCAGTGTTGAGTACAGGGGAAGAATAACCTCCCTCATCCTGCTGGCCACACTGTTCCTGATCCAGGCCAGGATGCCATTGGTTCTCTTGGCTACCTGTTTACACAGAGAGTTCAGGGTAGGGGGGAAGGTGCAGGTTAGGAAGGAGATATTTAGGCTCTGTTTAGGCCACCTTTAGGACCATGCATTTCATGCTCAGAGTCCTTCTACACCAAACAAACAGAGGGCTGTCAAGAAGTAGGGAGCCATTCGGAGCGGTCTGGGAACCATCCCACCCCAGATGCTACACTAAGCACAAACAAGTAAGGAAAACCTTCAACTCTTCCCTTTAGGAGGATTGTTCTCAGCCAAAGAAAGCAGTGAAAGAGGCATGATATAGTCTTTCTCTCAGATGTCTGTCTGGACACTCCTTCTGAGCCGGGCTCTAGCAGGTTTATCTGGGCTATACAGTCTCACTTCAGCAGTGCCATTGAAGCACCAGAGATGCCACAACAAAGGTGGACATTTCAGTTCTAAAGGTCCTGACTTCTCAGCATAGACACCGCATTTGCAGCCATGACTAGAAGCCTCAAGCTTCACTCTTTTGCTGAAGAAAGAGGATTTTACATCTTAGAAACACTTAAGTAGTAAAACACAACAGCAATTTGGGTCAGGGCAGGAGAACAGAACTCTAAAGATACTTAAGGACTTTTAAAAGTCTTTGTGTTCCTAAAAGAGATAGTAAGGAAAAAAAAATACTTCTTTCCTAAAAACAGTTGTCTCTTTTAGCTGCATTGAAATTGATATTTTCTATAACCTACTCCTTTCAGGGGCCATCTTTCAAGAATACTTTAACAGATGAATGTATTCACTTTCCTATGCTGCTAACAAAGGACATTGAACTGTTGGAATGAGTCCAGAGGAGGGTCACAATGATGATCAGAGGGCTGGAGCACCTCTCCTATGAGGACAGGCTACGAGAGTTGGGGCTCTTCAGCCTGGAGAGGAGAAGGCTTTGAGAAGACCTTGTAGTGGCCTTCCAGTATCTGAAGGGGACCTACAAGAAGGCTGGGGAGGGACTATTTAAAAGGCCTTGTAATGACAGGACAAGGAGTAATGGGTTTAAACTGGAAGAGGGGAGACTTAAGGTGTTAGGAAGAAGTTCTTTACAGTGAGAGTGGTGAAACACTGGAACAGGTTGCCCAGGGAGGTTGTGGATGCTCCCTCCCTGGAGGTGTTCAAGGCCAGGTTAGATGAGGCCTTGAGCAACCTGCTCTAGTGGGAGGTGTCCCTGCATAATGTGGGGCTTTGGAACTACATGATTTTTGAGGTCACTTCCAACCTAAACCATTCTATAATTCTGTAAGAGAGATGAAGGCTGGTTTCTGCTGCCTGGCAAGAGACAAACACTGCCTAAGATCAGCTCCATCCAGAACGGACTGCTCTTTCAACTTGGTCCTAGATTTCTTCTGGTGCTCTGTGGCCATAAACCAGAAGTATTATTTTTTGTTTGTAACATGTTTGAAGTGATGTTGAAGCCCACTAAAGCCTTGTTCTTAGAGCAGAAATCTGAGGCTTAGTGTTGCAGATCCTGATGTGTGGCATGAAAGCATGAGAGGTTCCAAAGCTTTCTGGAGAAGTGTTGCAGCACACCAGAGAGACAAACCTTGTCCAGTCTTGTAAACACTGTCCCTTGGCATCCATCCTTGGAGTGAGCTACCTCCAGAGTGTCCTTGAAGGGAGCCAGCTGATGTGACAGTGCAGAAGAATCAGTGAATAATCTGATATGGAGGTTGGACAAACAAGGACACCTTAGACTCCTTACAAAAGGTCTCCCCAGGTTTATTTTAATTTGCAGCACAAAAGCACTCTGACGTAATTACTTCATCACAATTATCCATTACAGAGCATGAAGTACACAGCACAGCTGCTTTTAAGGGCCATGGTTGTATTGAAATGCGATACACAAGGTAAAAAAACCCACCCTCTGCAAACCCTACATACTATTTGTACCCCAGGCACGTTTTACTCTGGCCTGAATGTGCTTGAGATATTAAATTTGTGTTATAAGGGCAAATCTTCAGCTCACTAATTAAATGCAAGGAGGAGCTGTGTCATATGACTGAGAAATTTTGAGGCTTCTGCTAAAGATCCATGCAGCACTCAGCAGGCGTAGCTCGAGCTCTTGTTCTGACCTCTCTTCTACTCATCAATGGCATTAAATGCTGATCTGTCAGTGAAAGCTATTATGCTTCTTTCTGTTGAAGTCAGAACTACACCTCCTTACCAGTAGCACAGCTCCAGTGTCTCAAGGAATACCTCATCTGCAGTGTCGTATGTCACAGCTTTAACAGTGGCTAATGGTTTTGCTATTACTTGTTTTATTTTGGGATGACAATGATAGATCTTTGTTTTAAATATAGATGTACTCATTCCAGCCAGCTGAAATGTAATGTCTAAACTTCTTGGAATCGTCTCCTTAAACCCATATGTAAGGACAAAAGACTTCTGCATTGTAAAGCAGTAAATTTCAATAAGTGAAGAGAAACATATGACAGGGAAACTATATTAAATCAGTTATAGAAAAGCAAAGGGATTCTAACACTGCACATGCTCATTATTTTCCAGTCTATAAATTGTAGGTAATTATCTCTTAAGCCAAGAATGTGGTTTTCAATATTATACAATGCCACATTCAGTTGTGGTCCTTGCTTGGACAGCCTCTGTCAAAGCCCATCCCCATGTTCACATCCACATGTGCCTTTCTAACCATCGTAATCAGGGTTGATAGTGGCATTCAACAGAAATGAGACTACAGGAAGTATGGAATTACAGAGACCTTACTCTCTCTGTCCTACTTGCCCACTTTCCTGTCTTATTGAAGTTATTATACACATGGCTCAGTGGGGTTTTTAAGACTCTTTCACAGAAAGCTTGTGTGCCACCCTTCTGCCCTGGGTGACACACGGGTAGTTGGGTGCAGCACAGATATGCTCACCAGTATATGGACAGCCAAAGGCTGCTTCCTGCAGTTGCAGGATGTGGTGAAAGAAACTGCTTTGCAAAACACATTTTTTAGTAAACTTTCTGGGGTGAAGAACTGCCATCAGTATGAACAGGCACAGAATAATTGGGTACTAAATGTACAGTGTATATGACTTCTTCTGTAAATGAGGCTTTAAAGGGTGATTGCTGATATCTTTTTTTTATATTAAAAATGGCTTGAAGATTATTAATAAATAAAATGGAGGGAAATAAATCTTTCTTTTTTTTTTTTTTTTAATAAAGTTCAGTAGTACAAAATGTCTTTGAGAATAGTAACTATATGAATAAAGACCATGATTTAAGAAGATCATTTCTTGCAAGGGTATGTTAAATTATGCACCATATGATGTGTTACTATACCAATAATAATAATAATAATAACAACAACAACAATAATAATAATAATAATAATAATAATAATAATAATGATAATACTGTACCTAATACCACAGCACAGTAAGATAGTGTTAGGAAATTAAGTACAGTTAACTAGACCATNAGGCTTTGTGTTCCAGGCCCCTCATCAGCTTCGTTGCCCTTCTCTGGACACATTCCAGCACCTCAACATCTCTCTTGAATTGAGGAGCCCAGAACTGGACACAGAACTCAAGGTGTGGCCTGACCAGTGTTGAGTACAGGGGAAGAATAATGTCCCTCATCCTACTGGCCACACTGTTCCTGATCTAGGCCAGGATGCCATTGGCTCTCTTGGCCACATGAGCACACTGCTGGCTCATCTTCAACCTACTATCTACCAGTACCCCCAGGTCCCTTTCCTCCTGGCTAATAATACATAGACTTTGTAGTTTAAAGCTGTATTTAAGGTCAAATCCAAAACTCCTGTGTTATATTTCCAAGCCTGTCCAGTAAAGCTTTTTAAGATTTTTTTTCAAGTAAATAATTTTTTTTTTTTTCCCCTGGACAGGTTTCAGTCTGGATTTCCATTCAAATGGAATAAAAAATTAATTTAAAAGACATCTATAAAACAGCTTAAGAGTAAGCAGTCATAGCATTCTTCAGGACAAGGGAAACTGGTTCTTGTCGTTCCTGTACTCCTGACAATGACATTATAATCATTTCTTGATAATGGCATCATAATGATTTCTGAAAATAGGCATTTTTTAAGTATTTTAGATAGCATCATTATGCAGGACAAGGACATTACCTTTTCTTCTGCCTCAGCAGTTACAGCCATCTGTAAAAGTAGTCACACAGTGCATGTGTAGAAATACATATTTTCATTTTCCTAAGAGTGAACATTAGGCTTACAGAGCAAATCTACATCAATTAAATCAGTGTCTATCACAACTTCATTCCTTTCAAGCACTGCCTTTGTGCATCAGGCAGACAATAATGATGTAATTTTGTACTGATAGCTAATAGTCATTCAACTTCAGATAGAAATACATAGCAAAAGCAAAGTAAACTATGGTGGCAAAGCAGTGGCAAAGTGATTAATCTTTTCTCATCCCACTGTGGCCTTAGAATATTATATATGGAAAGGATTACCTTTTTTATTGATGGTTTCCCAAGAAACTGCATAAACACACAGTTGTATCTACAGTGTTGTACACTTAATGTACAAATTAGTGTCAAATACCTCTCTAGCAAGCAGTAATGTGGTATTTACCTAAACAGGAGAGCGGATATGAAACAAAATGTGTCTGATGATTAATTATGTTTACCACCATGACCAGACATGTTGGATTATGAGACTTTAAAAAAAAAAAAATCCAACATCAAAAAATCACAGAATCAGTCAGGTTGGAAGAGACCTCCAAGATCATTCAGTCCAACTCATCACCCAGCCCTGTCCAATTGACTGGATCATGACACTAAGTGCCTCATCCAGGCTTTTTTTGAACACTACAGGGACAGCGACTCCACCACCTCCCTGGGCAGCCCATCCCAATGGCAATTTTCACAATCTTTGGTGTTTTGCTCTGTGAGAAGTAGGCTTTTCCATAGCAACTCTGTTTAGATAACTCTTTGAGATAAATCACTCTAAGCTGTCTGCAAACATCACCAAGAATAATCAGGGAGTGTCTCTAGCCACTTCAAAGTTCCTCAGCAGCTGCTACTGCCAAGATGCTGTGTTCTTAAAATTTAAAAGCTGCTATTAATTTGTTTGGGCTCAATGATATCAAAGGACAAGGTAGAAAACACAACACATTCCAGAAACTTAGCAGGAGAAACGAAATTTTAAAAAAGAGATGTTTTCCATGACACCTTGTGGGACAGAGTATCTCATAACCAGCTGCAGTTAACAAATGGACTGAGGAAATTGCCTATGCTCTCTGGGTGGTGTGGTAGCATGTATGTGTTGGTGGGAAGGCAGCCAGAGTCACGATGCCATACCAATGTGGTTAAAGTCGTGCTCCAGTTTATTGCAGTGATGCAGCGACTTATATGCTAACTTGGAAGAGGCTTGCACAGCTAACTTACTTCAAGATTGGTACACACGTAAGGCACAGGTAGGCTAAGGCTATGTGTGAGGTACAGATAGGGTAAGGCTTAACGAAAACATTTGTGGGTCAGCCTCCTGCAGCCAGCAGATCCTGCCCCCTTGCAGCTGGACATGGGGGTTTGTTCCATCGCCTTAGTTCCTGCCTCCAAGATGGGCTCAAGGATGCTTTTTGCAGCACAGGTTGCTCATGTTTATCAAATCATGTCCTCTGTCAGCAAGAAATCCATCCACATGTATGCTTCCTTGAAACAAAAATTACNCCTAAGGAAGAATGGAGGTTCGGCCAAAAGGGTTAAAAGCAAGGTGAAGCAGCCAAGCAAAGGAGGGTGAGGTTAGAAAGCAAGATGGAGTCCAGCCAGCAGCCACGAGCTCTCCAGCAGGCAAAGTTCCCCAGCGAGGAGAAGAAGCAAATGCCCTAATCTTTGTTTTGCCTTTCTTCTTTTGTATACACCTCAGCAAGACTGTGAGGGAAGTAGACACCATTGTTTTCATTTTACAGCCTATCATCTAGTTCTTCTCACCAAAACATGCTAGCTAGGCTCAAACTAGCACAGACTGGATGAGGCATTTGGTGCCATGGTCTAGTTGACTGGATAGGGCTGGGTGATAGGTTGGACTGGATGATCTTGGAGGTCTCTTCCAACCTGGTTGATTCTATGATTCTATGATTTTATGATTCTGTTCTATTTTCAGCATTACAGTGACATCTTTCCCCCTCTGCATGATCCCACATGAGCTCTACCCTTGTGCAGTCATTCATCTGGGAATGCCCTGAGCAGCCTCCAGCACCCCTTCCTTCCCTCTGCACCCCATCTGTTTTGTCTTCCTGTCACAGCAATGCCAAATTGTCACCCAGTATGGTCATTTGTCTGACTGTGTCTCATATTTGTACTAGGACTTCACTCTGAACGCAGCATTTCTTTCCCTCATAGAAAAAGCCCATTAACTGAAACATACATCTGCACTTCCATAACACCTTATCTAACAGAGACAGTCTTTTCTCTTAATAAAGTGCACATGGCATAGCCATTAATAGTGAAAGGCTCTGCAGAACCACTATTTGTTTTCAGAATGAATTAACACTTACTTCTACATTTTCAGTGTTTGCTTCTCCATCCGCTCTACCTCATGTTTAAGCTTTGGCTGAGCACAGGAAACAGTTCAAATAATTATTCATCTATTTGGACAATAATGGGTAGCCTCTCCATAGCTACAACTGAAATCAGTCTCTCTTGTTTTGCACTTAAGTGATTACCATTCCACAAAATTAATTTGACGTGGAATTTTAATCCAGCATTAATTCCAGATTCAGAGAAAAACAATTCAATTGTCTTTAAGCTAAACAGCACAAAAGGGAGTAAAAACTCCTTCAAGATTTCATTCTTCAAGTAACATTTGTCTACCTCAAGTTTCTTAAAAATTCACAGTATCACAGTATCGCCAAGGTGGAAAGAGACCTCATAGATCATCAAGTCCAACTCGTTACCACAGAGCTCAAGGCTAGACCATGGCACCAAGTGCCACGTCCAATCCTGCCTTGAACAGCTCCAGGGACGGTGACTCCACCATCTCCCTGGGCAGCCCATTCCAGTAGCCAATGACTCTCTCAGTGAAGAACTTTCTCCTCACCTCAAGTCTAAATTTCCCCTGGCATAGCTTAAAGCTGTGTCCTCTTGTTCTGGTGCTGGCTGCCTGAGAGAAGAGATCAACCTCCTCCTGGCTACAACCACCCCTCAGGTACTTGTAGACAGCAATAAGGTCTGCCCTGAGCCTCCTCTTCTCCAGGCTAAACAATCCCAGCTCCCTCAGCCTCTCCTTGTAGGGCTTGTGCTCGAGGCCTCTCACCAGCCTCGTTGCCCTTCTCTGGACACGCTCAAGCATCTCAATGTCCCTCTTAAACTGGGGGGCACAGAACTGGACACGGTACTCAAGGTGCGGTCTAACCAGTGCAGAGTACAGGGGCAGAATGACCTCCCTGCTCCTGCTGGCCACACCATTCCTGATGCAGGCCAGGATGCCATTGGCTCTCTTGGCCACCTGGGCACACTGCTGGCTCATGTTCAGGCGGGTATCGATCAGCACCCCCAGACCCCTTTCTGTTTGGCTGCTCTCCAGCCACTCTGACCCCATGCTCAAGATATATCTGGCAGTAGTTTTATAATTATAAAGGTGGTAAGCTTTAGTTGGGACTCAGTGAAACTGTGTTTGTCCTAATAAGCTAAACATATTCTTTTTCAGAAGATAATATTCTGATGGCAAATGATGATTTGAAGAGGTAGAGACTTCAGCAGGAGAATGTCGATTATAATATTATATGTATTTTTTTGCCAGAAGCAATATACCTCCCTGGATAACGAAGTCTTCTTTTTGGTAGCAGGTTCACTTCTCTGGCTTGCTAACTCATATCCTTCTTCCCAACACTGCTTTTATAGATGCTGTGCTGTGAGATGCCAGGAAGTCAAGCAGATAAAAATGCTCATAGCCTTATCAATTCCATCCTGAAAATGAGAGAAACTTCTGCAACATTATTTCACAATGTAATGTCTGAATTCAGTTGGAAATTTTTATATTTATAAGGGAATTCTTAGCAATTTGGAGAAATTCTTAAGAAATAGATTACAGATCTCTCCCTCAAATGCAACATAATTGTGCCTTAGAATCACAGAATTCCAGAAATGTTCAGGTTGGAAAAGACCCTCGAGATCACTAAGTCAAATCAAAAACAGTACTCTACAAGATTCATCCCTAAACCATATCCCCAAGCACCACATCCAAATGGCAGCTAAACTTATCCAGGATTGGCGACTCAACCACCTCCCTGGGCAGCTCATT
The DNA here is from genome assembly GCA_013400475.1 of Tricholaema leucomelas. Taxonomy (NCBI): domain Eukaryota; kingdom Metazoa; phylum Chordata; class Aves; order Piciformes; family Lybiidae; genus Tricholaema lacrymosa; species Tricholaema leucomelas. Next base: position 542,179 of record WAAF01012399.1, on the reverse strand, counting down.
CCAATGCCTAACCACTCTTTCCATGATTTTTTTTTTTCATAATGTCCAGTCTGAATCTATCCAGTTGCAGCTTGAGGACATTCCCTCTTGTTTTCTCACTAAATACCTACGAGAAGAGACCAGAATCAGCATCTCCACAAAGTCCTTTTAGCTAGCTGTAGACAGCAGTGATGTCTCCCCTCAGCCTCCTCTTCTTCAAACTAAACAGTCCCTGCTCCTTCAGTCACATTGCTAAGCAGTACTCAGAAAGGAGCTGTTTCCAAAAAATAGTGCATTTCATTGAAGTGGTCCATTGTTAGTCCATCCTAATTCTTCATTTTCCATTGTTGGTCTGTCACTGTGTCTGGAGAGCATCAATATACCCTTGGCAGTGTAAAATAAATAGATAGATAGACAAAATCCATGTCCATCTTTTAAAAACATTGTTGATCTAGTGTGACACTCTGGGGTTGTTCTTGGGCACCTGACCTGCTAGTAATGATGCCTCTTTACTATATAGCCTGTTACTTCAACACCATACCTGTGGGCTCCAAAGGGCAGAGATGGACACAAGTTGCAGTTTTCAATTGTTACTTCGAGACAGTATATGGCAAAGCACAAATAAGCGACAACACAACACAGGAAAGCAAGAGAGAAAGGAGTCTTTTTAGCACATTCCCATCTTTCCCTCTGCCTTTTAGGAACCTGCTGACTTAAAAACATAGCTGTCTTGGGGTGAATGGACTGCAGAAGACACCCCAGCATAGGGATGCCCCGTATATGAGCTGCCTCACTTTTGCTGCAGTGTCTCTCTTCTTCAACAATACAAGCTGTGCCTACACTGGCAGTTTGGTTCAGAGCAGCGTGTAACTGCAAAGCAAAATCTCTGGGTTTATTTCTCCTGTGTGGTTTTCTTCTTAGAGGAGAAGGGGTTTTGTATTTAAGGTGGATTTTCTTCGGCAACTTGACCGGACAGTACTTCCTGAAACTTTTCACTGGAGCACTTCTTCAGCTCCCACTTTGTCTGCCTTTGCTACCCTTCTCCAACACCTGCCATCCCTGCTTGCAAAGACCACAGAAGCATTTCCTGTTGCTGTGGCAATTCATGATGTGGGAAGGATGTGTTCAATAGTAATGACAGTCTGTGCCTTCAAAGGGAGAATAGTTCCATGCCTGCTCTACTGTGTGGGAGATTGAGAGTAATTTCCGCAACTGAAGGTGTGTTTCACGGATCACAGGCTGCAGCATTCTGGTGATCCATTGTACAATTGGAAGAGGGCACAAGATTTTAATAGTGTTTCAGAATGAAATAGACTGATGATTTCTTCTAAAGGGTGAAAAGTGTGAGGCAGATGGGACTTGTAGGAGGGCACAAAGCAAGCCCCTTGCTCACAAAATTCATTGCCTTCTCCCAGAGTCAGACCAGCTTTGTACCACCCTCTGTCTCTCTATTCCCTGTCAGGTGTCCCAACACCTCCATGCAGACCAGCAAGCAATTGTACTTCTGCATCTCCAACATGGCCTCAACTGGCAACTTCATTCCCCTAAACAATCCATTTGACTGAGGCCTGGGAAGTGCAGCACAAGGCAGAGAATAAAGTTGCAGGTTTGCAAATGAAAGGAATAGATAATATGGGCTTACTGAGGCGGCTTTTCTAAAAGAGATGAGAAATGCTTGGGGATGTAGTTCACATCTTTATGTGAGAAAGTCTAGGGATGAATGTTCAAAAGCTGGAAAAAGATGCCTTCACGTGCAAATGAAACTGTGAAGCACAAGGTTATGTTGAGAAAATTCTGCAACTACAAGAAGGAAAAAGTCACTGCCTAAAGTAGCCACAGGGTGGATAAGATTATGTCAGGTTCTGCCATTTTCCTTAGGAAGAAATGTGAAAGATTTGAGGGTAATAGGCAAATCAGGTTGGAAAAGTAATTTCAGAGTTGTGGTGCCTTCTTCAACGAAGTAACAAAAAATGAGCATCCTTATCTATGAAGAATGAAAAATCAAGAGGACCCAGAGATTCCTTTCCTTGGAGAATAATAAGAGAAGGGGGAAAAAAAATCTACAGGAAAAGAATTGGCAGTCCTGTGCCAGTATTGTTAATATTATAGCTTATATAAATCATTTATCATTTAAATAGCTATTTAAACTAAATGACAAACCATTGTAATGTGTTATGAACACTGTATGTGTAACCAAAGAAGCATTGCCAGTTTGACTCTGATAGAATAATCACAGCCTGAATTAATAACTAATGGTGAGAGACATTGTTGACTGACCCGTCTTCCATGTTGGAGGCTGTTGTTGGCCAATTTGGCCTCAAATGAAAGAGAAATAATTTTCAATCTACATATCCATTCTGTTTTGTTAGCAGATTGTCTACTTTTGTTTGCAGACCAGCATGAGTTCCTGATGACAGCTGACTCACACATGCTGTAAACCAAGAAATATCAAGTAAAATGATGTATGCAGCAAGTAAGGAAAACACATAACCATTTAAATATTGACACTTGGCTTTTTGTCATATAAGCAGCAGCATATTTTTTAATGACCTTCTTCTATTAATTACAATACTAGGATGCTTAAGACCTTGTTGATGCACAGTATTTTGTCTACCCTGACGATGTCTTCAACATTCAAGGTGCCAAAAGTGATATTGAAAGGATACAGATTTTTTTTAAATGTTGTTAAAACTGAAGTAGAAGGAAAGATTGCCCTGTTGTGTACTCAGTCATGATACTGTTGGACTTCTGCAAGATCTGTTAGATGCCACTCTCTTCTGCCATGAGAAGCAGGTCACAAGGCAAGGTGCTATGGGCATTTGGTGAGGGCTGAAGAGAGCTGGAGTACTGTGTCCAGCTCAGTGGCCCCCAGTAGAAGAGAGACATGGACCTGCTGGAGTGGTCCAGAGGAGGGCCAAGATGACCAGAGGGCTGGAGCATCTTTCCTATGAAGACAGGCTAAAAGAATTGGGGATGCTCAGCCTGCAGAAGGGAAGGTTCTGAGGAAGCCTTATAGCTACATTTCAATAAATAAATAAAGGGACCTACAGGAAGTCTGGGGAAGGACTGTTTAAAGGGCTTGTAGCAATAGGATGAGGGGAAATGGTTTTAAACTGGAGCGGGGTTGATTTAGATCAGATGTAAAGATAAAGTTCTTTACAATGAGAGTAGTAAAATGCCAGGGAACAAATTGTCCAGGGATGTGGTTGAGACCCAATCCCTGGAGACATTCAGGATCAGACCTGACGTGGCTCTGAGCACCCTGCTGTAGTTAGAGGTGTCCCTTCTGACTGCAGCAGGATTGGACAAGATGACCTTTGAAGGTCCCTTCTAGCCTGATGCAATCTGTGAATCTATGGCCCTGCAGTGGGGTATCCTGACAGTGACAAGGGAAATGCCAGTTCATTATGCAGAGTGGTGAACTCCCTGATTTCTGTCAGTTGCTGTGCCAGCTTACCAGAGCTACCTGATGTCACAAAGCTGCTCAGGCTTTTCTCTGCTAGCCCTTCTGCTGCGCATCTTCTGCCATGCTGTTCAGAACTATGGCTCCAATGCTCAGTCCAGGTTTTCAAAGCTTGTTCATGCAACAGATGCAGCCGAACTGGATAGGGGGAATTGAGGGGAGATTGCAGCTGTCCAGACTGGCCATCAAACCAATGTAGTGTGCTAACAAACGATCCAGTATCATTTCAGAGATGGAAAAAATTCGTAGCAGGAATAAAGTACTTTAAAAAATGGAGCCTCCTAGTGCAATTGGACCTGCTATTTAGATGTAGTCAATGTATGTAAGGACATGTTGCCAAAGCAGTGAGGAGAATAAAGATGAAACCAAATAGTTTTCTGTTTGTGTAAGAAAAGGAAGGTAACATTATTCTTTATATGTCACTTTTAAAGGAGAAGTTATCATAAATACCTCTTACTAGCATTATGTTTTTACAGACTGTACTCGATCTTCAACTATTTTCTGAACATTATTACATGGAAATTATTAAAGACAATTTCATACAGAGAGAGAAGTTTCATACTTGATGAAGCACAAAACTTTTCTGAACTTTCTTTTCAGCTCACAAGCTTTTCAGTCTCTGTCATCCTTCGGCATCACAAAGCCTGGGCACACCAGGAACAGAAGCAGGAACAAGATTAGATTAGAAATCATAATTTCTAATGCATGGTTACATTTCTCAGAGATAGGCTCATTCCTACATGCTATTTTTCTGAGATAGTATTTATAGTATATATATACATAGTAATGTTAAATGAAAGATAATTCCATCTTTCATTGCATTGTTTCTTGCCTAGGTGCAAAGGAAACTTTGATGCAACTGGTTTTTGTTTTTATGAGAAATACAGCACGTTCATCTTCACATGGGGTTAGGAAAATATGACAAAATATGCAATATAAAAATATTGTTTTCCCTTTGTGTTGCCTCTAATGTCAATACACTGTGTGAGGGAGGAAGCTGGGAGGAAATTGAAGTTTTCCTCTGAAAGACCACAAATACAGATCTGTTACTCATTAATGAACTCCATAGAGCTCTTAATTGCCTGTAGATTTGCTGCACACACACACACGCGCACACAAAGTAGAGGGCCAGGAAGATATGTTGGCAGCAGGCAATCACAGGTGTGACCAGTGCATTCTCTCCTTTAGCTCACTAAGGTGCCCAATATCCATGTTGGAAAAGTAGAAAAACATTGACGGAACCAAGAGTACTCGATCTGCATTTATCACCAAATTGTGGCAAAACAAGAAGCATTTTTCATTTAGGACATTTCCTCCAAGGAGAAGAAGCCTCTGCCTGTTAGGATCAGTTTGGTGATGAAGCTTGTCCATTTCATTGCTGTATTAGCTTCTAGATGTGTCAGAGATGGCACTTAGCCTGCAGTCCTCTTTGTGGAAGTTGCTGACAGAAATCATCATAAAGACAAAGCAATTTTGTACAGTCACAGAATCACAGAATTAACCAGGTTGGAAAAGACCTCTGAGATCATCGAGTCAAATCTGTCACCTAACCCTTCTAATTAACTAAACCATGTGTCCCAGGTTGAGACTATAGGGTTAAGAAAATCTTCTGGGGACTGGAAGATTGTTTGTTATTCAATCATAATTCTGCTATCTCTTTATAAACTCACAAGAATAATTCTGTTGTGTTTTTTTAAAGATAGTGACAGAAATTAAACTCTCAAGTGAAATTGGAGGACAAAATACAGAATTATATTTAGAGAGAAATACAGAGATAGACATTACAAAGCAATTATCACGTCTCTGGCAAACCCCCTTGAATTTTCCCCCATCCCAAAAACTAAATCTAATACTCCTCAGTGCTCCAATCCTCCTCCCCACCCCTCAATGCCTCTGCTATCCAAAGAGGCCTAACCAAGCCTCTGGAGGCCTACTGCTCACATGTTCTTCCTGTTAAGGTGGCTCCTGCCACACACAGAGTAGGAGGAAAGGAGAATGAGCTGACCTTGTTGTGAGTTTATAAAGAGATAGCAGAATTATGGGATTGAATAATAACCTTCCAGTCCCCAGAAGATTTTCTTAACCCCATAGTCTCAACCTAGGATGCCATGGCACTAAATGCCTCATTCAGTCTCCTTTTAAACACCTTCAGGGATGGTGACTCCACCACCTCCCTGGGCAGCCCACTCTAATGCTCAATTGCTTTTTCTGTGAGGAATTTCTTCCTAATGTTCAGCCTAAACCTGTCCTGGTGCAGCTTGAGACTGTGTCCTCTTGTTCTGTCACTGAGTACCTGGGAGAAGAGACCAACCTCTGCCTGGCTACAACCTCCTTTCAGGTAGTTGTAGAGAACAACGAGGCCTCCCCTGAGCCTCCTCCAGGCTGAACAACCCCAGCTCCCTCAACTGCTCTTTGTAGGGCTTGTGCTCCATCCCCTTCACCATCCTTGTTGCTCTTCTCTGGACATATTCAAGCATCTAAGTCTTACACATCTCATCTGAAAACCAGAGTTTCAGGCCATAAAGTAGCTGTTTAAATAAGCTGTATAACATCCACAATAGTAAAATCCCAGTATGTCCTATCACTGGGAATTTCAGCCTTGGTGTGTCTGTGAAATCCATTTGAAATGGCTAAAATGCAACAGAGAAACTGCATTTTGCATTTTGCCAAGAGGTAATGAAATAACTTGAACAGAGGAAAACACAAGGGGATGAGCTGCAGAATGAAATGGGAGTGCTGTTTGACAGCTGGCTGAATGTGAGCCAGCAGTGTGCCCAGGTGGCACAGAAGGTCAATGGCATCTTGGCCTGTATCAGGGCTAATGTGGCCAGCAGGGCTAGGGATGTAATTCTGCCCCTGTACTTGGTACTGGTGAGGCCTCACCTTGAGCACTGTGTGCAGTTCTGGGCCTCTCACCTCAAGAAGGATATTGAGGTACTGGAGCAGGTCCGGAGGAGAGTGACAAAACTGGTGAAGGGACTGGGGGGAAAATTGTATGAGGAAAGGTTGAGGGAGCTGGGGTTCTTCAGCCTGGAGAAGAGGAGACTTCCTTATAACAGTTGTTATAGGGAACTAATATTTTATATCTCAGTGTGTAACGGAATGTTAGTTTCAAAATTGGGAATCATAGAATTGTAAAACAGTTGGGTTGGAGGGGATATTAAGGATCAATTAGTTCAAACCTCCCCAACATGGGCAGGGACACTTCCTACTAAACCAAGTTACTCAAGGCCCCATCCAGCCCCAAGTCTGAACAATTTCAGGGTTGGAGCCTCCACAACTTCTCTGGGCGACCTGTTCCAGTGCCTCACCACCCTCATGATGAGGATTTGCCTCTTATTGTCTAATCTAAATCTAATCTAAATCTAGCTTCTTCCAGTTTGAAGTCTCTCTCCAGCTTTTCCACTTCACATACCAGAAGGATTTGCCCAAAAACTTATCTTCTCTAAGCTGAACAATCCCAGCTTTCTCAGCCTGTCTTCATAGGTGTCCTGGAGTCCTGTATACCCCAAAATTCCACTCTGTGGTTTGAATGGGAGAGAAAAAGGCACAAAAAGATCTGTTTCCACCCCCATGCCCTGCAGGCTTGAAGCGGGGAGCAAGGGGCCCTTCTGGCAGGAGGGGTGCCCTGTGCAGTGCCCGCACTGGGATCGGGCTGGGGATTGGCTGTGGTCTTTGCACCTAGGCAGTGGTAACTCAGATCTTTGTCTAGGAGGGCNTCCCACTAGAGCAGGCTGCTCAAGGCCTCATCCAGCCTGGCCTTAAACGCCTCCAGGGAGGAAGCATCCACAACCTCCCTGGGCAACCTGTGCCAGTGTCTTACCACCCTCACTGTAAAGAACTTCCTCCTAACATCCAGTCTAAATCTCCCCTCCTCCAGCTTAAACCCATTCCCCCTCGTCCTGACATTACTAGACCTTGTCAATAGTCCCTCCCCAGCCTTCCTGTAGGCTCCCTTCAGATACTGCAAAGCCAGCGTGATTAATAGTGGGGGATGCTATGTTTAATAGCTAAGCCTTTTCCAACTCCTGACTTCCAAAATAGTCAAATCTACCTATGGTATCCTTATAGATCTTCTCAACCTAACTGAATCTGTTAATTAAAACTAAATTAATTTCTGTATATAGATTTGGGGGTGGGTTTTCAGGAAAATAAAATAACTCTATTTTTCTATAAATTCCTGACTTGGCCACATTAATTCCCTGCCTCCACAACAATAGGAAAGGTACTAGATCCCTCTGATCATCTTTGTGGCCCTCCTCTGGCCCTACTTTAAGATTCCCATGGACAAGTGGTGTGTCCTTGACTTCCTCCTTCCACGTCCAAGACACAGTTTTTGTCATCCATGTTGAAAGTTTTTAACAGCATTTGGTGGAAGTATGTCAAATGATATGTGTCCTAGTTAAGTAAGAAATATATTTCAGTAGCTAGAATAAATGTTTGCTGAAAAAAAAAAAAAGAATAAATATTTGCTAGCAGGCATTTTTGCTGTTTGCTAAGAAGGTAGGGAACTTTCTACCTCATTAACTTTGTGCGTAAGAAGATCATGAATACAATTGCATAAGCTTTGAGTTTCTAAGTAAAGTATGAATTCTCAGTGGTATAGATCACTATCTGAAATATGAGTCCAAAGACAAACTTTGGCTTTATCTACTACAGCTCTTCTTTCAGTCTTACTGTGGAAGAGGAGGGATTGCTGGCCTGACAATTTTTCACAGCAATCTTTGTTACTAAGTAGGACTGATCTGCATCTAGAGATGTATTTGGTAAAACAAGAGTCTTGAATATACAACTCCAGGGATCTACCTTCCATGATTTTTGAACTACGATAATAAATGATAAATGATCTAAACCAAACCAAACAAACTGGATCCCACCACTGCTTTTTTTTTTATTGTGATAACCACCATCACCAAAGAAATTAAGAGATCATTTAAAAAAGGGACTGCTGGGTCTAAAATATATTTTTTTACTATTATTCTTAACAAGCAGTAAAGTTGAACAAATATGACTACATAAATCATAGAATCAACCAGGTTGGAAGAGACCTCCAAGATGATCCTGTCCAATAAAAAAAAAAAAAAAAAAGATTTGCCTCAAATGTAGGAACAATACCACACATTTTTAGTTAGACATCTGATGATCTGGGAGTCAAAACCAGCTGAACGATTATAAAGAGGCTTTATAGACATTTACTTTCATAAGACCATTGAAACAGTCAATGATATCAATAACAATTCTAAGATTAAAGTACAGGACAATGTAAATGCAATATCCCATCCAGTCATTACAGACATGTTGTATTGCATATACAATGAAATGAGCATAATCACATCTGCATGCTGCTTAATTCCACCACAATGACTTTAAACATCTAAAGTGACTTTGTCTTTTCCATTTTTTTTCCCCTTAACTGTTGAACTATGACTCAAGGTTAAGGAAACTCCAGCATCTATATTGGCATCTGTTCCCTGACCTTGTTATGGCTTTTGCAGAGCCTAAATTTGATGAATCATAGAATCAACCAGGTTGGAAGAGACCTCCAGGATCATCCAGTCCAAACTATCACCCAGCCCTGTCCAATCAACAAGACCATAGCACTAAGTGCCTCATCCAGACTTTTCTTGAACACCTCCAGGGACGGCAACTCCACCATCTACCTGGGCAGCCCATTCCAATGGCAAATCACCCTCTCTGTGAAGGCAAACACAAGACAAGACATATGTTATGGGTAAGCCATTTTTACATTTGTATCTTTTCTCCCATGTTTTCCTTTTAAAATATTCTTTTTTCTTTTCACTGTTATTCTGAATTAATGGTCCAAAACTCATCTAGAGGCACTGATCTAACTGTACCCTATCATAGAATCATAGAATCAACCAGGTTGGAAGAGACCTCCAGGATCATCCAGTCCAACCTAGCACCCAGCCCTGTCCAATCAACTAGACCATGGCACTAAGTGCCTCATCCAGTCTTTCTTGAACACCTTCAGGGATGGCACCTCCACTGCCTCCCTGGGCAGCCCATTCCAATGGCAAATCACTCTCTCTGAAGTGAAACCATCTGTGTAGAAAATGTAACAAAAAAAAAAAAATCTCTATTGTGGAAGGAGTATGGTGAAGCAGTTACTACTTTGATCCAGTTACACGATTACCCAAAACTCAGTTACTGGTGTAAAAATTAACCTGGGCTTCTTGGAGCTGCTAACTTTCATTTGACAAATTTTAATGTGGAAAATAACAAAAGAATAAGCTTCCTAAGTAAAGCCTGGATAAAAACATCATGCGAATAATCATCCCACTTGTTTGTTCATTTTGTTGACAAGTCTTTTAGTTTAGGTTCTGGGATGGGGTTTTCATTGTAAATTCTTTAGAACTCGGGTCATACTTAGTGTGTGCGTGTTCTGAAAGTAACTAAACCTGAATTTTAGACTTGGCTAGCTTTTCAGGGTAACTTTTCAGTCTAAATCTTCCTCTTAGATTTCTATTTCTCCTTTAGAAAAGCAATCAAGATGGCAATAACTACACAGTCTGCAGCATATTAATGAACACACTTCAAAATGCAATTTTGTATCTTCCCACCTTTCTGTCCTACTTTTCAAGCTCTGTGTAGAGTGACTGCAGAAGAATGGGAGGAAGGTGGGAGGGAATTAATCAACCCTTGTCTGCCTCTATTGTGCTATTTTAACGGCAGGTTCACCTTCTATGTTCCTCTGGGAAACAGAGCAAGATGCCAGAGGACAAAGTGAAATAAAGTGGTAGCGGAAGCTGAACAACAATAGACTGAATGAGGGGGAAAGTGGGAAGATGGAATTGGAGGAAAAAAAGACAGATGCAGAAATTGTGACAAAAAAGACAACCATTAAAAAAAATGCAGGAGATTGTTTTCTCAGACAACACAAGCAGAAAATGAAAAGGTGTCTAAGAAGGCACAGGGGAAAGATCTAACAAGCAAGGGTGCTGAGTGGGGAGAATGTAGGAAGGAGAAAAATAACAATAAAAAAAAATGGAAATTAAGAACCTCTTTGAAAGAACAGAAAGCAAAACAAAAGATGACAATGAAGTGGGTATGGGAAACAAGGTTATGCATCAAGAAGCAAATGAGACTGCTGGGAGCGATGAACAGAAATTTCATACAGAGGAAAGAAAGCATGGAACAGATAAAAGATATAATCATATATAAAAAGAATGACCACTACAGACTGCATCATGTCAGTAAGGTTTAAGTTTGCTGTAAGAACAGGTAGTAGCTTTCCCATTGCTGGTTTTGCATCTGTTGAATAAAAATACGAGTATAGGGAAAACATATTTCACAGTGAAAATCTAAGTATCCATAATAGAAATTAACGTCAAGTCAAGGTAGTCTCAGAAGAGAGGTTCAGTAGTTTGTTTTCTATGCTTCTTTGTACCCTTTTATGTAAAAAAGAGACTTGCAGCTTTATCCTACAATCCTATAAATCCTATCCATAAATCCTATGCATTTATCTCATGCATACTGAGTAGTATCACAACCTGCAAGTGACAAAAGTAAAATCATTAAGACTGCTTGCTGAGCAAAGACTTGGTTGCTACTTTTCCTGAAGTCAACAGCAGAATTCTCATTCCTTCCATTGAAAAGAAAATCAAGTAGCAAAATGATAGTTGTGAGAAAGAATCTCAGAATCGGACACTAAACATGATAAGTACATGTACTGGGATGGGTGCATGACAACATACTGTGTTATATATTAACATAAAATAAGAACAGCTGTTAGGAATGTTTTCCATTTTCAACAACAAGCACAGATAGATGAAAACCACTACAAACCAAAGTAATATCAAATAAATGCCTGCGTTTTCAAAAATACCTTACTGAGAAAGACCAGCTACAAGCTGATTCCCAAAGCTATAATGAGGTCTTTTTTGCACATGCTATTTATAATTCAATGCTGGATAAATTAGATCAACTTTGAAAATTATTATGAAATTTTATGAAAAACATATATTACATAGTCAGTAGATATTGGATGAGTAGCAAACATACACTACATTTGTTTTAATACAGCACAAATAGCTAAATGGATGCTGAAGATCAGCTGCTGTAATGTGTTTAATTACATTCTCTTCCATATATAGCTAATAGGTTTCCACAGCCTTGAAATTCTTACATGACCAAATATCCATGCAAAAATATATGATCTCTTTTTCACCAATTCAACAACACTTTTAAAGATGTTTGTAATGTAAGCAATAGTCCATTGCCAAACTTTGTGATTTTGGCTTTTCTACTCTTTAGCCATCTTCTGATTTATAGAGATTTTTTTTTTTTTTCTCTGATTAAATGCCATTTAAAAATGTTTTCTCAGAACTGGCTTTACTACCCTGAACTAAGTGAGACTATTCATGAGATTCATCTGTAAATTTCTTTCTGCTTTATTCAGCAGTTGAATATCAAGACAGGTGAGGATGTATTTTTTTAACCAAAGCTTTCTTTTTTATTATACTTAAGCACTGGTCTCTTGACATTTAAGAGGCTCATCTTTGAGCACACAAACTCAACAAAGGCTTGAAATTTTGACAGCTAAATTATTAAATTACGTTTCTACCCCAAAAACGTATTTGTTAAACCTAACTACATAGCACACCTCTAACAGAAAAAAAAAAAAGACACCCTATAGGTCACTAAAGAAACAAAGCAAATAGATACAAAATGGCAAATCTAGATAGTTCAACTTGCATGATTAAACAATCAAAGGAGACTGTGAAGAGATATGTGGAGGCTTTTAACAACTGGTTTTCTGACTATTCAAATGACTGTCTTTCAGTATCCACAGTATTAAGTACTAAATTTTATGCTTTTAGCATGATTAGAAAAATGCACAAAAGGGAACAGCTGAAATGATGAAGAGAGGGAAGGAAAAGAAGAAACAGTAACAAGAAGATAAATTCAATTATCATATTACCCATTCTGTTCACAAAATGCTTAGTGCCAAACTCCATGCTATTAGAAATCTATTCAAGCTCATGTTTGCTAAGTGACAAAAAAAAACAACACACAGGGATCCTGTCCCTAGACAGGTCTTACTTAAAAGTCTCTCCTATAACTATGAATTACTATATTTTACATCTTTTTTCCTTACAATGAGTCAACAAACTCTAGAGACATATCCATGAGTGAAAATAACTTCATATATCTTCATGTATGACTACAGTCATGCAGAAAATAGCAATTAGTCACAATAAATCTTGAAAAAAAAAACCAACATTGACAGAAATGAACACAGATCTTTGAATTTTGTCACACCGTCTGGGTTTGTGATTCAGTAGGATTTCACAAATTGAATAAACTGGGGCCTAGTATAAGAAAATGGTGTACTTACAGGCAGATTCATTTACCAGATCCATCATGCAGGCATCTCACAAGCTGGTCCTGGACTTCAGCCCTGCCATCCCACAGCCCCTAACCTCTGAAGTACACAGGGAGATAGTTAGCTGAATACGGATAGTGTATACACACTTGTCTTCACTGTAACCCAGCTACTGTCAGAAAAGATGAATCAAAAGCTCTGGCCAGTTCTTAATCTGATTCTGGATGCACATCATCATTACTTTTGAAAAAGGATTGCAAGTGGAGATGAGGCTGTTTTCAGTTTATCAGAAAAGTACTGCTGTTGCAGTGGTGGCATTCTGACTAATCAGGGCACCAGATGCCTGGAGTATTCCCATCACAATCAATAGTGCTTAACCCAAAGCCTCCCATTGCTATCTACCTGGGAAACAACAGGCTGTTTCCCTAAATTTTGAAGGAGCAAAGAATTTATTCTCAAGGACAAAATTGTTTCAGACCAGGTACTGGATGCAGTATCCTGATGCAGAACAGATACGTGAACTCCTTCAACTGTTTTCTGCATGACATCAAAACAAGTGGTATTGAATTTGTTCAGAAAACTGTCCCATCTATCCACTGACAATTTTCCTCTGTATCTCAAAATTCTTCCAGCATCATCAGCTCTCATCTTCAGCTTCTTCCTGACACAAAATCCACACTTAATTTTATTCTCATGTAAATGGGAACGAGCACCTCGAGTACTGTCAGTCATCATCTTTTCAAGTTTGTGATCTCTAATGATATGTTTTTCTACAAAACTATCTCAATTTTGTAGCTTGTAGTATCCCACACGTGTTCCTGAAGCTGTGCAAGTTCTAGAGTGCTGCTATGTCATAAATAAAATATCCATATTGAAGTTGTAGAAGAAAAAAAATCCCAGTATTCATCAACACTTCTTCCACAAGGTCCTCAAATATGCTTAAGTATCTAAGTCCTGTTATAAACACACTAAATCTAACACAAAGTCTAGATAAGCTACAAGGCAAATACAAAGGTCAAAAAATCAGAGTATATTCAAGACACAGTCATTTAGGTTGTGTTGGCTTAGTGCCCACAGCGTGATGCCACAAACAACAGAGCGTACTGAAGTGTGTTTTCAGTAAGATGATTTTCCAAATGAATCTTCAGCTCTTGCTAGCTCATTCCAAAACTCATCTATAAAAGGTTGTTACTAGCAAATATGGTGTCCTTTCTGACCAGGGCTGTTCCTAATACTAACTCTATAATGCTATCACAGCATTTTCTATTAGATATGCTTTATCTAAGAAGAAGAGTCATTTTAGAGAGGGAAAAAAAATAACCAAACACCAAACCAACCAACCAAACAATAAAACCCAAACAAAACCCAAACACAACAGCAAAACAACTTTCTCATCTGAGATTTTTCTGTGACTCATTTCTTTGGAGAGATAACAACAAGGTAGGACAATAGGATGCTGGGATGTTAATCAGGAACAGAGACTGCTCTTCCCTGCATTCTGTAATGTCACTGCAATTCTCTTATTTCCTCGAAACATACATTCATATGGATGGTATAAAAAGCAAGGCATAAATTACAGCATTTATCACGGTAATTATCTTCTTTCTCTTCCTAAGTTGTATGTCTTAATGTACTTCTTTCCTTTGTGTATGTCACTGTCTTTTTTCTCTCTGTGACACTGGAGGCAGCATTATCCTCAAATAAGGCACCAGTCAAATAGCCCCAGTCATCTCAGCCTTTTTCATTTTTCAGGCCTCTTATTCTCAGACCTAATAATATCTCTTCAATCACTGCTCTGGTATGATGGAATGTGACCCAGGAACAATACTTTATCTGCTGCCTTGGAACTGATAAAGTGTTAACTAATATCTCAGAGGCTTTACAGTGCCCAAATATGTCCAGCTTTTCCTACTATATTTATAGAAATTTTGGCACCAGCATTTCTAATATGTCTTTATTCATTATTTTTCAATTTAGTTTTAAACATTTTGCTCTAAGTGGTGCACTGAATATTGTTTATCTTGTCTTCCACCTTATCATTTTGTCCAGGGTACCCCAAACTCCTTTCTTCTCCCTCCCACTCCACAGGTTTGAATGGGAGAAGGTGCCAAAACTACTTCCCCTGCCCTGCCCTGTGAGCTGGAAGAGGGGCAGCAAAAGGTGCCTTTCTGCACATGGGCTGACTTGTATGGAAGCCCACACTGGAATCAGGCTGGTGGTTGGCTGGGTTTTCGTGCCCAGTATAAATGGTAAATGGACACTTTGTCTCGAAAAAAGATAAATAGAACAAGGATTCCTGCCTTGAGAGTCCCCTGCCACTGCAAAGGACAGGTTCCTGTCATGACTGGGCCATCCCTACTTTTGGATGGTTCCTACCTTTTGTACGGCTCTTGGTTTTATCCCATCCCTGCTTTTGGATGGTTCTCCCCACTTTTGAACCTTTCTGTGCAAACTTGTAGGCTCGGCACCGCCCTCTCTCAGACCATATCAGTAGCCAAATTCGTGGCTGCCTCTGGAGTGGGGATGCTAGCAGTTTTGGCTCTCCCCTGCCACTGCAAAGGCAGCATTGTTCCATGACCATCCCACTCAGGAAGAAGTGTTTGAGATATTTCTGAGTTTGGCAACTAGTGGAGAAACAAGCCAGAGGATTTCCACAAATTCTGGCATATGTACTACTTAACTAGTAATCAAATGTTTGTCCAATACAATAATGAAACAGGCTTGGAAGAAGACTGGGATGCTGCTGTGCTCCGAGCTCTCAAATATTTTGCTAAATGCTGCAGCTTCATTTTAGGAAAGAGAACTACACATTTAAGGAAAAACAAGAAATTATCCATGACTATGTTCATAACTATCTGGTGCTGGACTCATTCTATTTTACTAGATCAGGTTTATTCTTTTAGGCTGGGGTTTATCTGGACTTTCCCAGTATCTCAGCTACAGGGCTTTTCCCTGAGGTATGCATGTCTCGCTGCTTCTTATACCCCAGGGCAGCAGATAAAACATGTCACCGTATCTTACCACAACACCATCACTAAGAATGAAGTCAGCAATGAAGTTATGAAGCAGAGGAAATAACTCCCTCTGAAACCTATACAAATTTTGTAGCTTGTCTTTAACAACCCAGTTGCCTTTTGGAAGAGTGAATGAACAGTGAGGCAGGAGGGGTGAAGGTGTTAGTGTGAAGGACACTGCAGCTGCTCTGTACTCAAGAAATATTGTTGTATCCCTGTTGATCATTTAAGTAGGGACAAGTTAGTTGGTCTCCTAAAAACTTTCTCATCACTGTACCTTTAATTTTCATCATGATCAAAGGTGTGCTATAGGATTCTGCAGCTGAGACTTGTTACACAGCCACACAATGCTTCACATTGGCCACTGTGGGAGCAGATCCTCATGGTGATAATGCAGGTAACATCTTTCATTTGTAATGTGACATTTTTTGGCAGACCATGCTGTGTCAGTTGCGGGGCTCTCTCAGACCAAGAACCACAATTAAAATTTGTGGATGCAATTAACATCTATACTACCATCCCTAGGATATTATCTCAGATGATATTTTCAGAAGGGTTTTTAACATGCATTAGGAAATAGTCTCAGTGGGAAAATATATTTCCTGGATGTGGAGAAAGATACTGAACAACACTGATTTTTCCCACTGCTAATGCTGAGCTTCTTTATTGCTTGCATTACTGTCTTGCAGTTAACCTACCCACTGCATAACAGGAGGGAGGTTGGAGACAGTCAATTAGCATCGATTCTTTCATAGCATAAGCCTAGTAAATAGTACTTTTTTTATACTGTATTTTATATTGTCTGTAAATAATACTATTTTTCATTTTTTATTTTCTTTCATCAAAGAAAAAAAAAATCTCATTGAAAAAAAAAAACCTAGCAAATTCTCAGAGTTCTAGGCATAGAATCAAAGAGCTCTCTGTATAGATCTTATTGCCATCTACAACTACCTGAAGGGAGGCTGTAGCCAGGTGGGTGTGGGTCTCTTCTCTCAGGCAACCAGCAACAGAAGAAGGGGACACAGTCCCAGGTTGTGCCAGGGGAATTATAGGCTGGATGTTAGGAGGAAGTTCTTCACAAAGGGAGTGATTTGCCATTGGAATGGGCCGCCTGGATGAGGCACTTAGTGCCATGGTCTAGTTGATTGGACAGGTCTGGGTGATAGATTGGACTGGGTGATCTTGAAGATCTCTTCCAATCTGGTTGATTCTATGATTCTATGATACAACATTTCACATATTAGTCAGGTGAGAGGAAGTGCTTATATGAAATAAAGTTAAAACAAATACAAGTCTAAACATTGCTATTATAAATCACACAATATATAGTTACTACATTGTCATATATGCTGTAACTTTTTTTCCTATCAATACCTTTCTTCTTCTTCATGGAATTTTTTTACAAAGTTAAGCATTTCATGGGATACTTCATAGAAAAATATGAACATGTCATTAAGAGACCAAACCATTTCAAATGAAAAACTTCTTGGATCAGAAAGGAAATTCTCACAGCTTTTATTTTGTGACAAACAAAATAATAAGCCTTCCTTTTTTTAGACTAGCCAAAATAGACTTCTATAATGCCTTTTTCATTCGGTAAAATAGTCTGTCCAGATGTGGTCTGGAAATCCTATTTGCAAAAGAGTCATAAGAATATATTTGATTTTCAGATATCAATAAATATTTGAAGTTTGCAACCAGTCGATCCCACACAATATCTTTTCTCCTATTTCTTCCACTAGAATAATGAGGGTATCTAGAAAATCCACCTACCTTCTCAGGAAGTGCCTAAACATTTTGCAGTTTAAAATGGTCTATTTGCATTTATAGCAAGGATTTTTTTTCCTTTTGTTTTACTGCCCTTAGTAGAAAAGTAGTAGTTGAAAGGTTGAAGAAAATTCAGCGTTAAACAGGCCATCACAGACAAGATGAAATATAAGAGATGAGAGTTTCTGTGCAATTGATAAAATGATTATGTAACTAGTAACCACATATTGTTGGTGGGATGGCAGCCAGAGTCACGATGCCATACCAATGTGGTTAAAGCCATGCTCCCTTTATTGCGGTGATACAGTGTATTATATGCTAACTTGGAAGAGGTGTGCACAGCTAGCTTAGTTAAGATTGTTACATTTGGAAGACACAGATAGGCTTAAGGTTACATGTGAGACAGAGATAGGCTTAACACTTATACAAACAATCATGGGTCAGCCTCCTGCAGCCGGCAGACACTGTCCCCTTGCAGCTGGACTTGGAGGTTTGCTCCATCGCCTTAGTTCTGGCCTCTGAGATGGATTCAAGGACAGACTTCACAGCATGGGTGTTGTGGAGGGCCCATAGGCCCGAAAAATAGGCTCATTCTATGCCTCACTTTGCTTTGCATGCCCAGGCATGTTCCTCCCCAAACCAGGGGTAAACACATTAAAAGGCATAAAAGGTACAAAAGGCCAAGGCGCCATGGTGTCTGCCTGGCCCCGGCCCTGCTAAGGCCTGTGTCGTAAACAGGTTGCATAAGCCCACACTGAGCGTGTGGCCCAGCCTATGCTCTCTCCATTTATGGAAGTATAAGGCATAGTGAATTCGCCTATTTTGGTGATGTTTGGCTGTCTGCCAAACTGATTGGTCAATAATGGCCAATTGGGCCAATTGATCTCGGCCCACAGTTTATAAATGAGAGCGCACACGTGTGCCAGTGCTTCTACCTACAGCGCTTCTACCTACAGTGCTTCTACCTACAGAGCTTCTATCCACAGAGCTCGCTTCTCTCCTCTCTCACACTCACGCTGAGGCCCTGTCCTCACGATCGCTTATACTTAGACTTGGGCACAACTATTGTCTGTTACTTTGTGTCACCGGCCTATTTGCTCATGCTGATATGGAGATAGAATCTCCCAGCCAGCCAGCCGAGGTGAACTAATCAGGACATTCGATCCTGCACTGTCTATATATCTGAGGAGCACAGACTCCAGCTAGCCGTGTATGCCCATTGCTTCAGCCTGGTAAGAGCCAAAGCTGCCAAGCCACCAGGAGCAGACCAGAGGCGCGATCGACCTGACAGCCAGGGTGAGAACCGTGCTGCACAGCACCCATTCTCCAGCAACAGAGGTCCTGCCACCGGTCCCGCAGCAGTTCCCGGACCAAGCTTCCAGGAGGAACCAGGAGACAAGGCAGAAGGTATCCTCGCCAGGAGAAGGAGGTAGAGACTGTATTGATTTCCCCCAGATAGCTGGGAAGACTACATCCTTTCCCCCAGAAGCCGGGAGGATCACTAATATCCCCTAGAAACGGGAAGATTCCTATTTCCCCTCACACCGGGAAGATTTCCAGCCTCACAGGTCCACGGGCATAGTTCCCAGAGGTTTGGACCTTAGGTAAATAGGCAGTTGATATAACCCCGGAGGGTGATTGATAATTATTGATAACTAACCAGAATTGTTAGTAAATACTTTGAAGCCTCTGTAATATTTGTAATCTCTTGCCAAAGGGCAGAAGGTGTTTCAGCCCACTCCGTTGGGCAGGTGGTATATACCCCAAGCGGAACTGAGCCGCGGGGAAAACTCTCTCTGTTAATAGTCTGTTAATAGTTGAATGCCAGTCATTGTAATATAGTTCTTAGTAAGCCGTTTATTGTGATATTAGCCCATAAGGTCGACCCATAACCGTGAATGAACAATATTTAATACAGTGGTTGGGGGGGTGTTGAGAGTTAAGAATATTGAGTTTAATAAACATATATTTTTATATAACTATCTCGCACCCATTGATTTCTTCCCTTCGCCACAAACGGGCGATAAGGGCAGAAGTCCCCTTCTGCCACAATGGGTTGCTCATGTTTATCAATTCATGTCCTCTGTCAGCAACCCATCCACAGCATATGCTCCCTGTAGCAACATAATTACTTTTGTTTCTCAGAATAAAAATGTACCCATGCAATAAATGACTGTGCAGATTAAGCCTCAGGTGTGAAATTTTAGAACCTATTCATTGAAATCCTAATCACAATTTTTAGTCTTTAGGGCTTTTGTTTTGTTTTGTTTTGTAACTTCTGTGCATTTCAACATAGTTTAGTGTATATCACAGCATCACAGTATTACCAAGGTTGGAAGAGACCTCATAGATCATCAAGTCCAACCCATTACCACAGAGCTCAAGGCTAGACCATGGCACCAAGTGCCACGTCCAATTCTGCCTTCAACAGCTCCAGGGACGGCGACTCCACCACCTCCCTGGGCAGCCCATTCCAGTAGCCAATGACTCTCTCAGTGAAGAACTTTCTCCTCACCTCAAGCCTAAATTTCCCCTGCCGTAGCTTGAGGCTGTGTCCTCTTGTTCTGGTGCTGGCTGCCTGAGAGAAGAGAGCAACCTCCTCCTGGCTACAACCATCCTTCAGGTAGTTATAGACAGCAATAGGGTCTCCCCTGAGCCTCCTCTTCTCCAGGCTAAACAATATATGTACACACATAATGAGGCTGAGACAAAATTACTCTCTCATTTTGTAACTGTTTCAAGTTATCTTGAAGACAATAGCTATAAAATAAATCAGCCAAAATGTTGTGTTTTGGTTTTGGGTTTGTTTGTTTCCCAAAAGATGCTAAACTTAAATTTAAAATAAATAAGACTGATTTACTTTATGTCTTCCACAAGTGTAGCACTGCGCTGGTGTTGCACTATCATTGCCAGATACTTCTACATCTGACAAGATCATTTATCTTTTTCTTCCATAACTTACAGATTTGATGTTTCTTCTCTGTAACTACAACTGAGCTTGCCCATCTCTTCTGCAAAGCAAAACCTAGGAAGTTGAATCCTAACTTTATGAACTCTCTCTGCAGTTACTGAGTTATAATTCCCCTGGAATCCATATTTTAATCCATGAAAAATCTAGAATGGAAACTTCACTTTAGTTTTGTTTTACCCTCCTATTTCCTCACATGGCTCAGAGTTTCTCATAGGCACTGAGTCAGGACTAGTCCCTGGGCCAAATTGCATTAGGTCGGCCTCACAGAGACAGGTTTTGGTACAGGCTCCTTCATGCACAAAGTACAGCAGCCCTGACAATATTCCTTTCCCGCTGTTCCTGTGCAGCTGCTTCAAGTTGCTCTTCTCTGGACACGCTCCAGCACCTCAGTATCTTTCTTGTAGTGCAGGGCCCAAAACTGAACACAGTATTCAAGGTGTGGCCTCATCAATGCCAAGTAGAGGTATACTATCACATCTCTGCACCTGCTGGCTACCCTATTTCTGATGCAAACCAGGATATCATTAGCCTTTTTGGCCACCCACACACACTGTTGGCTCATATTCCTCTGGTTGTCAATCGATAATTCCAGGTCATTCTCTACCAAGCAGCTCTCCAGCTACTCTTCCCCAAGCCTGGCACAATGCATGGGGTTGTTGTGGCCCAGGTGCAGCACTTGACGCTTAACCTTATTGGATCTCATACCACTGGCCTCATCTCATTTATCCAGTCTGTCTAGATCTCTCTGCAGAGCCCTCCTACCCTCCAGCAGATTGACACACCCACTCAACTTGGCATCATGTGCAAATTTAATTTGGTTACGCAATGTTTGGAGGACAAAACACTATGAAAAAATATCCACTGAACAGGGCACAAAGTCTTTAAATTTTTATGCATCACACATTTAAAATAACCATGCAAATGGATTTGAGGCTACAAAGTGTTTTCACTGGTAGCAGATTGCCAATGGAAATTTTGTACCTTCAACTGATTGTCTGTTTCTTATGTGTCTGAGTGGCTGTAGCTCACAGACTGCAATTAGCATATTTTGTTTCCTACATATATTTGACTTTTTGCCCTTTCCAATTAAAAAAAAAAAAAAGTTAATGAAGATCAACTTAAATCACAACTGATGAGAATTTATAGATTTATAGAATACCAGGTTGGAAGGGACCCCAAGGATCATCTAGTCCAAACTTTCAGGGTAAGAATATGGTTCAAATGAAAGAGCCCAGCACCCTGTCAAGCTGGGTCTTGAAACTGTCTAATGCAGAGGAATCCACCACCTGCCTTGGGATTTTATTCCAATATCTAATAGTTTAAATGGTGATTTATTTATTTTTTCTGACATCCACTGTGAATCTCCCCAGTAGTAACTTTACCCCTCATCTTGACCATGTGATTCTTTGTGGAAACAGAGCCTCCCTCCTCATGATAGCCACCATTTTTGTACTTGTACATGGTTATGAGGTCTCCCCTAAGCCTTCTCTTCTCAGGGCTGAACAAACTCAGTTCTCCCAGCCTTCCTGCACATGGCAGGTCTTCCAGTCCTCTGATCATTCTTGCAGCCCGTCTCTGTGTCCTTTCCAGCCTGTCCACATCCTTCTGGTATAGCAGGGAACAAAGCTGAACACAGCATTCAAGATGCAGCCTAACCAGCACTGAGTGGGAGAATGGCATCTTTATCCCTGCTTGTGATACCCTTATAAATGCAACTCAGCATCCTGTTGGCTTTCTTTGCCTCTGCAGCACACTATTCACTCACACTGAGCCTTTTGTCCACCAAGACCCCAAGGACCCTCTCAGTGTAGGAAGCTACCCTCTCAAGGTAGGAAGCTCCCGATTTGAGCTGCCTTCCTGAGTTACGTGTCCCAAGGGCAAGACCCTACACTTGGGATCCTTCTTGACCACTTGACCAGCCTGTCAAGTTCTTCCTGGAGGGTGGCTCTCCCTTCTGGAGTGTCATCTTCCCCACTTACTTTTGTGTCATCTGCAAACTTCATCAAAGTGCTCTTAATTGCAGTATCTAAATCATTAATGAGGACATTAAACAGCAAGTATCAATAAAAAATGCGTCTACGCATTTGCATCATGCATATCCAAACCAAGGAAGGGTCTCAACCTTGCTCAAATTGTTATATGGCAGTGTGATGGTTTGGGTGTTACCTGCTCCCCACACTTAAGAAAATCACCCAGACTAGAATCAGCTGCTGGAAATCAAATGAAGCTTTATACTTAGAGCTTAGCACAATACAAAAGCAGGTATTTACAATATATATAGTTATAGGCAGAAATATACAAGTTGAAAAAGTAATACAGAAACACAACACCCTTCCCAGAAACCTGAGTCCACAGGAGGGGCTCTCAACCACCCTTTCACCTTCTTCCCACCCCTCTACCTTACCCCAGACTTTGCCTTATGTTCAAGGTGAGTTTGGAGGGTTGGCCAGGGGGGTTAGGAAGCAGAAGGATTAGTCACACAGATGGCAGGTTAGAGAGAGAGAAGTGCAGCCCCAAAGACAGAGAGAGATTCCTTTATCTGTGTTTATGTTTTCGTTCTTATATATCTCAGCAAGCCTATGAGTGAAGTAGACATCACCATTTTTTTCCTTTTCACAGCCTATAATCTAATTCTTCTCACCAAAATATCCTAGCTAGGCTCAAGCTAGCACAGGCAGATTTTATGGAATTTGATACCCTTATGAACACACCTGAATGTGTTGCAGGTGCTGAGCAGGGCACTGAGGGGCTGTCTCCAGATGCCTTGTAGGAGGACTACTAAGATAGATGAATGCCCATTGCATAGCTTGTTTGTCAACATAAGACCTTGCTCTGCTCTTCCTTCATGGGCAGAAATCCCAATTTGAGTACTATGTGATTTCACCATCATAAGCTATGTTGAAATAAGCTGATGCTCTTATTGTATTCTACATGAGGAATGACATGCCCTTTGACCAAAAAACAGAGACAGTGAAAGTACCCCACATACTTATCCTCTGATCCCAAAGCTCCTTAGAGACTCTTAATGATTCACTAGGAATCATAGTATTAAATTTAAGCAAGTTAAACCAGAGTCTTTCATGTCCCCTCAGACAAATCAATCTAATTATGTTCTGCGATTTTCTAACATCTTTATTAATTACATTTATTTTTACTTTTCCTATTCATCTGCATAGTTACATGGATGAGTTTAAAGTGAAGTAGTGCTGTGAGCTAGATTAGAAATTCATTTTCATACAGTTCCTGGAACTAGACTGAAAAATGCTCAGCACCTCCACAACCAATTTTTCAAAACTTAAAGGAATCAAAGTAACTTACTTCTATTGCTGTGTCCAATCCCTGTACTGTTACAAACAGTTGTAGTACATGTGGACTTTTTTCCTACTTTGCTAAAACAGCCAGACAGATTTTCAATCTTCTCAGCACAGGTTTGCCTCTGATAGAAGAGGAATCAGTGACCCCAGGTTTTTAACTGCATAAATGTGGTAGTTTGGTTGTTACTTGCCCCCCACCCCGCCCCCACACACACTTTGGAAGTCACCCAGACTAGACTTAGCAGGCTCTGGAAATTGAATGAAGCTCTGTATTTACAGCTTAGCTCAATATACAAGCAGATATTTACAGTATATACAGTTATAGACAGAAATATACAAGGTAAAAGGTAATACATAAACACAACAGCCCTCCCAGAAACCTGAGTCCCCAGAAGGGGCTCCCACCCATCCACCTTCTCCCACACCTCTACCTTACCCCAGACATTGCCTTGTGCCCCAAGGAAGAATGGAGGGTCAGCCAGCGTGGGTAGGAAGCAAGTGGTTTAATCAGAGAGATGGTAGGTGAGGTTAGAGAGAAATGTAGCCCAGAACCCAGGCAGTGCCTGAACACCAAATGCCTTATCTATGTTTACACTCTTGTTCTTACACATCTCATCAAGCCTATGAGTGAAGTTGACATCACCATTGTTTCCCTTTCACAGCCTGTGATCTAATCCTTCTCACCAAAACATTCTAACTAGCTTCAAACTAGCACAATAAGACAGAAAATAATCACCAATATTTAGAGATCGTGGAAAGAGAACCAGGTCTTTCAGGCAAATGCAGGAATCAGGACAGTAGTTGGAGCTGGAAACAACAAAGGAATTTTTAGAAATTTATTTCTTACACAGAATCACTGAAACTCAATTTATAGTTCTTTGCCTTTTGTGCAGCTCAAAGTTCCTACAAACTTAAGCCAGCAAATTGCACTTTTCTGTAGACGCTGCATTCATTAATGACCAATTGTCAAGTGAAACAGCAGCAGCTCTGACCATGTAATTGAGTAGGGCTCCAGGCAGCTGTTGTGCAAATTGTGATGAAGAGTCTTTACCAGGACTGAAATGAGAGTGTTGGTTTTGTTATACGTGTCTAACTATCCCTGCATCAAATACTTCTAGTGAATATTATAATCCCTTATTTTAACTCTGATCTTAAGTCAAAATATATAAATCAATGAGGGGATACTTTTCAATTGTTTTTTTAAATCAAAATTCCCTTCTAGTTTACTTAACTGTCTGGTAGAAATACATCTCTTTTGCATTAGGTGTAGAGTAGTAACATGCCTGAAAGTGACTTGAATTTGAAATCCTGATAGTTGCAGAGGTGGGAGGGGGTGCCCAACGTTATTATATTTTTGCCTTGCTCTAGAACTTTCAGTAAAAGCAGTGAAAAATCTGACTTTACTAGGAAAGAGAGCTTGATATTTCAAATTATTGGTTTACATAATTGATTATCTTCACATAAATCAATCTGTAGTTTCAAAAACCTTAGTATTTCTTATATCAGATACCTGCAGTGAAAGCCATCAGGAAATCAAATGCGCAACATTCACAGCGCTTTTCAAAGCAAGTTGTGGAAGGAATTGAAGCAATCCATGAGACTGTTTTTCATTAAATGTGAAGTTAGATGAGCTGCTTACGGAAGGCAGACAAGATGAAAATGGAGTTAAAACTCCAGGAAGTCACTGCTCCAGTGACAGGGAAATTGCAAAAACCCTTGTAAGACACAAATGTGACAACCTCAATGCTCTAGATGTATCAAACTTCAGTTGCCTTAATGATTACTTATTGAGTTCACTACAGCCTGGATTTTATAGAGATGTGGAAAAGTGTAACAGTGGTTCAATCAAAAAACACTGATAAAGTTCTACCACCACAGCCAAACACATCCCCCACGTCAGAATAAGGGCAATAAGCGGGAAATGTTACATCCGAGTTAAATGCACACATCCAACCGGTTGAACTTCATGTTAACATTTTAATATTTAATAGGTCTTCTTCATCAAAAGAAATTACAAAGAGCTTTTTTTTATATGATCATGCTCTTTTCCTAGCTCCTGTCCTGGTTCTTGGATGAACATTCTCATTTCATAGTAGAGGTAGTTGGAAGAATGGAAATATGAAATTGTGAGCTTTTTGTATAAAAGCCCAGGAATCTTTAAAAGAAAGGAAGTAGCAAATTATTAGGACACAGGAGCTGAAACTAGGAATGCCTGCAAATTATTTTAGGAAAAATAATTCTAAAGAACTTCAAATAAACTAGATGGAAGAAGACATTCATGTAAGAGAGATGTTGAGATACTGGAACATGTCCAGAGAAGGGCAATGAAGCTGGTGAGGAGCCTGGAGCACAGCCCTGTGAGGAGAGGCTGAGGGAGCTGGGGTTGTTTAGCCTGGAAAAGAGGAGGCTCAGGGGTGACCTCATAGTTCTCTACAACTACCAGAAGGGAGGTTGCAGCCAGGTGAGGGGTCAGTCTCTTCTCCCAGACAACAGCAACAGAACAAGGGGACACAGTCTCAAGTTGTGCGGGGGGAGATATAGGCTGGATGTTAGGAGGAAGTTCTTCCCAAAGAGTGCCATTTGCCATTGGAATGGGCTGCCCAGGGAGGTGGTGGAGTTGCTGTCCCTGCAGGTGTTCAAGAAAAGACTGGATGAGGCACTATCATTGCATAAGGCTGGGTGATAGGTTGGGCTGGATGGTCTTGGAGGTCTCTTCCAACCTGGTTAATTCTATGATTCCATGAATTCCTGCTGAACTGCTGATACTGAATTCTACAGCTGAAACAACCTTTTTATTTGCTACTAAAGTTTATTTATTCTGTAGCTTAACTATATTTATTTATTTACTTAATTGTTTTCCTGCCCATAGTGGGAGCAACATAATACTTACCCCCCTCTACACTTGCTTTATAGTATATCTTCCTAGGATATCTTCTCTTACTCATTTTCTTTCTAAATGAAACAATATTGCAATTTCCTTCCACAGAATAGCCCTTCTGTAATTCTAATAAGGCTGCTTGTCTGTTTGTGGACCTCTTTTATTGCAGCCATATCCTTTTCTGAGATAGAATGATAAGAAGAGAGCCAAATATTCCAAAGAAGAGCCTATAATTGATCCTTGTAATGACAGTATAATAAATTGTGTGCTGTTTCCTAGCTCATTTTTCGCATCTTATTCTTTCCAGCAATGCTCTGGACTTGAACAATTATTACAGCAGAAAACAGGAGCAGCTCAAATATCCCTGCCATTGTACAATAGCTTAATTTTTTCCAATAATTCAATGACAGCTGTATTCCTTCCCTCCCAGCATTGTGACCTCTTGGAAGGTGCTCAGAGCTTTCTCTAGCAGTTTACAGCTCAAGTGCTTGTTCCTCAAATATCCATGCTGAACTTTTCCATTCCATATCACAAAATGTACAAGAATCTCCTCTTTCCTAGCAGCTCGCATACAGTCTGTCATTTCTCACCATCATCCAAGAATAATTAAAAACAAACCCAAAACCTGAGATCTAAAACAAAAGCTTGTGAAATCTCAAGTTGACTTTCCTTTGTAATTCTCCAAGGGGCCGCAAAAGGATCTGCTTAACTTTTTTATACTAATTCATTTCACTGGCTGTAAGGAGACATCAAATGTTCTGAAAGACTTGAAATATTATTTATTCATAAAACTAAAATATTATTTTTGAAAGCATGCTCAAAAAGAAAAGATTAATTTTGAAAGCAATCCTCCTCTCTAAGATGGAATTCAGTACCCAGAAACTGACAGTATCTACTGCAAGAGACAACCTGGTGCCTCTCTCATGCATGCCTTCCCACCTCCTAGCCACAGACATTTTCCTGGCACTTAATCAAGTCTTCTCTTTAGGTGTCAGTGCTTCTACGCTGTGATACTGCTTCTGTCTCTTCCCTCTTACTTCCCTTCTAATTTCTGCACTCTTTCTCTTTCAGTAACCTTGTTCCAATCTCCCATTACAAGTCCTCTGCCCTCTCTCACAGCAAGCTGCATCTTGCCCCTGGAGACTGGGGAGGAAGTGTCAGGGGTAGGCAATCCTGCCTGCATCCTGTCCCTTCCATCACTTCAGGTAATTTTGGCACAGACTGTGCCCTGATCTTGGCACAAGCCCACCTGCAGATGTCCTCCACAGAGAAGTTTAGCCTTTTCATTCGTGCAGTCTCTCTAATCTTTTTTTTCCCTCTAAAACTTTCTCATCTGGAGAGTGTGCACAGCTAACACAATTAGCAATGTTTTTGCAATTCATTGCATCCACTGACTTCTCCAAAGTCTCATGGTGTAATACTCTTCTTGCTTCAGGTATGACTCTTATCATTCTCTTAAAAACAATCAGGACAAATTTATGATGCTTACTGTTATAATTTTATGTATATATTTAGGGGATTTTGCCTTGACATTTTCAGATTAGAATTTCATATGTACATGAATACACTAAAAAATATTTGTTGTAAAATGTCTCCTGAATTTCCTCACATGCTGGAGCACCTCTCTACTAAATGATTCACAGATCAATGTCTCAAAGGCACTTCATATGCAGATATATTCTATGTTTATCCTGCAGACCACCTACTGCTGCAAACACAATAACAATTTTATAATTGGAGAAAAGCTGGAGGGATACAGGAGTGCACATGCACATGTGGGTGTCTCACTTGCTAAATATGTGTCTGCATATGTACATGTGTATGTATGTATAAAATGTGTATACTGACAGAAGGTGGAAAAAGAAAGGAAATCAAGTGAATTAAAACATATTGGGTGATATGATAGCAGTACATTCAAAATGCAGCATATCACCACCAATTGTGTTCCAAATTGCTGCAAAGATCTGCTTTAAGTGGAAGGTTAATGGTTTTCCAAACCTCCTGCCCAGCCTGGGTTTGGTAGAGCATTTAAAACACAGCAGTCGAGGAGAGGAGGAAGGCTAGTGTAATAGTTCTTCCTCACCCATAAACACACCTTTCTATCACTTCACATCTTTCATGCAATTAGGATTAATTAAGAAAATAATTGCAGGAGATTAAATAATTATATTCTGCAGGAATGTGTTTTCTCCAGGTTTTTAGAGGAAAGACAATACAGCAAAACCTGGAAATAATAGTTTTGGAAGTAGAAGACACCTTGCTGTGATGCGATTTGTAGCAATAGCTATGACACAGTCACAATTACCAAGTGTTTGTGATGCTAATAAGTGTTTAGTCCCATACAGAGAGGGTTGGGATTTTTTCATCAAAACATATTTTGAATTACTCATGCTGGTTTGGTTGGTTTTTTTTCTGAATTCTCAACTTTATTGTTCTTGAAAAAAAAACATGGCATCATTTCTTTGCTCTTTGTGAAAGTTCATAACAACTCGTTAGTCAAAATACTCTTCAGTCTTGGTGCCACTCTTTCTTAAATACAAAAGTATTTCTTATTTTCACTGCAATTAAAGCTGAATGCTGGGTTATAAGACATAAAGGTTGTATAAAAGACATATAAAAGGTTGTTTTGTTTGAAAAATAAGACAAAAACTTTCAATGAGGTAGTAGCTCCTGTTAGTCATGTTAAGAATAAAATCAAAGTAAGACATTGTCAAGGTCCAGAGAACAGAGATTGACAATATCTCTGTCCAGAGGAGCAAGATCTGTTTTTATGGATTTCCATGGTGTGAAATTAAGGTGCAAACGAGACCATAGATCACCACAAATCTATTTATTAAAGGATAAGGTTGGACAAAACAGAGGGAGAGAGAGAGAAGGGGGTGGGGAGAGAGACAAAAAGAACAATGGGGAAGAAGAGAAGAAGCAGGGAAGGAAAAGAGCTGGGATTATATTACCCTCAGTCTCAGATGGGGGAGAGAGGGAGACTTGTGCGTGGCCCAGGGATGATCTTCGTTGGAGTTTGTCAGGGGTTCTTCTGGTGGTGGTGCATCCCTGGTAGTCTGGTAGAAGTGCCCACCCTTTNTCCGATGTGCAGCTTCTTCCTCAGGCCATCTGGAATCTGAAACATTGCAAAGAAAAGCAAATCAAAAGGAAATATCAGGAAGCAAAGCAGTGAGAACAGTGCTAAGTCTAGGCACCACCGGGGGGAGGGCCTGCGCCCCCTCCTTGGCTGTACCTGTCCATACCCTGAATACACATCAGCCTTTTCTCTTCGGGGTAGCTGAGATAAGATGTAGGCATCCTGGGCATTCCAGCCAGGTTGAGGTCCAGGAGTTTCCAAGGCGTTGTCTCTTGATTTGCATCCCTGAGCTTTTGGCCAAGCACCTAGTCTGGGTCCTGGAAAGTAACAAAGGCAATCTTTATCTTTGTTGATGAACAAGAGAGAGGATTTAGACTCTCACAGACATCTCAACAGCATTAACATGCACTAGTACTGTGCTAGTGATTGCCATTTCTGACAGGAGAAAACGATTAAATAAGAGATGTAACTTTGATGCTTGGAAATTATTGTTGAAGGATTCTATAAAATAATGTTTTTGTTGTGCTAGAAAGGTAAAGATATTTGAAGGGAGTGGAAAACTACAATTATTAGTTTCACTCCTTATCTTGCACATATATTTTTAGGCAGACATTATACACAGAATTTCTTAGATTGGAAAAGACCTTCAGGATCATTGGGTCCAATCATTAGTTTCACACTGACAAGTCCTTGACTAAACCAAATCCCTCAGCACGATATCTAATCACTATGAATCACTATAGTTGGAAAGGACTACCAGGATCATCCAATCCAACCTTCATCCCAGCATCCTTAATCACTGGACCACAGCCTCAAGCACCACATCCACTCTCCTTTTAAACTCCTCCAGGGATGGCAACTCCACCAGCTCCTTGGGCAGCCTGTTCCAGTGCCTGACCACCTGCTTAGTAAAGAACTTCCTCTGAACATCCAACCTAAACCTCCCCTGATGCAACTTGAGGCTATTTCCTCTTGTCATCATTAGTAATTCGGGAGAAGAGGACAGCTTCAGCCTCACTACAACCTCCTTTTAGGTAGTTGTAGAGGGCAATAAGGTTCCCTCTCAGCCTCCTCTTCTCCAGACTAAAGAACTCCAGCTCCCTCAGCTGCTCCACATAGGTCATGTTTTCCAGACCTCTCACCAGCCTCATTGCCCTTCTCTTCACCCCCTCCAGCACCTCAATGTCCCTTCTATACTGTGGTGACCAAAACTGGACACAGCACAATACAATACAATAAAGATCAACATATTGCACAAAATAGGTAACTACAGTTCCCACGTGAGTGGAAGAAACTGGAATCCAGGCTTCAGATCAAAACTGTCACAGGGAAGAGGAGTGGATTGCATGCATCTGGGCCACAGGAAACAGTTTTAACAACAGTTTTATCAAGTGCCTAGGCAAATCAGAGCAGGCATCCCCACAGCTCTTTCCTGCCACAGGGAAAGCACAGATGCACGTGCAAAATTCTGGCCAGGGTGCATAGCACCAGGGGCTTGAAAAATGTACTAAGGCAGCAAGCTAACATGTGAGACATGACAGCTCTGAAAACGTAAATCTTGGTGTGCAAGTGTGCATATATATCTCTGCCTCCCTCTTTTATAGTAGGATTTTTCAGTGACCTTTCAAAAACTGTTAGCAAGCCAGAGGCATTTTAGTTAAACCATTGGTAGTCATGACAAATAACTCTAGTCTGTAGCTGCTGCCACGTGTACTTCAAGTTGTATATTAAAGTTGTTAAGTTTAGACAGTATTTTTTTTTTAACACACCTATCCTTCAGCCATCTCACCAAATCATTCCAGTGGCAGTCTCATGTGTTTTCTGAGGCAGATATTTAGCAAGGAAGTGTCTTTTGAATCCATGAACTGTAGCTAATGACTTTTGAGTTTTCAGGTCAGGTAATTTGAACAAATTTTTTCTAACAAATCACTTTTAAAATTCTTTTTAAGAGATCTGCTCTGGTCTCATGTAATGCTGTATCTGTGAGGAGACATCGTGTCCTGCACGAGCCCACACCAGTGCAGGGCTTCATTTGGAGTTTGGGTCTGGAACCTTTGTCTATTTCTCATGGGCCTTCCCATTTTCATATTCCTAAAAATACTTTATATTCATGAAGACTACTGCCTTAATTTCATGAAAGACATAATAATGAGCCAATATTGAGACTTCAGACAAATGAAGCTAAAGAAACCTCCCAAAGTACTTAATATAATTTGAACTGAAATACTTAGTGAAAAAAAACCAACACCCTTTCTGTAAACAGATGTTAACATGGAAGTTCTACTGCCTGCCAATTTCCAACAGCTTCATGTTTTCCCATTTTCAAATAAAGATAGAAAGCCACTTATCCATTTAAATCCATTATGGCAGTGCCTGAGGAAGGCGAGATGTAGTGATTCCAGTGAAATACTGTCAAATCTGCTGCGTAGTGCTGCTGCTGCTCATCAGACGTAGCATTCATTTCATGTATTATGTATTGTGTAATCAGAAAAGGCAAATATTTTCTTTCCTGTTCCCCCATTTGCCATTGCAAAACTGCATCACTCAGAGTATGACATGACTCTGTCCAGGGGTACCCCAAATTCCTCTCTTCTCCCTCTCACTCTGTGGGTTTGAATGGGAGAAGAAAGGCATGAAAACCTGCTTCCCTCCCTGCCCTGCAGGCTTGAAGGTGGGCAGCAAAGGGGGGCTTTCTGCATGTGGGCTGACCCATGTGGAAGCCTGCACTGGAATTGGGCTGGTGGTTGGCTGGGTTTTCACGGTCGGTATGCAAATGGTAAATGGACACTTTGTCTAGAAAAAGGATAAATAAAGCAAGGGTTCCTGCCTTGAGAATCCCTGCCACTGTGAAGGACAAGTTCCTGTCGTGACTGGACTGTCCCCGCTTTTGGATGGCTCCTACTTTTTGTATGGCTCTTGGTTTTATCCCATCACAGGACGTTAGGGGTTGGAAGGGACCCAAGGAGATCATTGAGTCCAACCCCCCTGCCTCAGCAAGACAATAATATCTAACACAGATCACAGAGGAACACATCCAGACAGGCCTTGAAAGTCTCCAGAGAAGGAGACTCCATGACCTCTCTGGG
>WAAF01012399.1:453960-508681 GCA_013400475.1 Tricholaema leucomelas | reverse complement strand
GCTACATCCAACCATCCCTGCTTTTGGACGGTTCTCCCCACTTTTGCACCCTTCTGTGCAAACTTGTAGGCTTGGCAAGCCTGGGGTCCTTTGAGAGAGAGACAGCAGCATCTGGACTGCCTTCTCTCAGACCCTATCAGTAGTCAACTTCTTGGCTGCCTCCCAGATTGGGGGATGCTAGCAGTTTTGGCTCTCCCTTGCCACTGTGAAGGTAGCATCATTCCATGACCATCCCACTAGGAAAGAAGTGCTCAAGACATTTCCAAGTTTGGTGGCTCTGTCACTCACCTCAGACTTTTGTGACACGGATCTCTATTGGATATTGCCTGCAACATCAGAAGGCTGCTCCTGCTGAGGAATCCAGTAAGGGATCACTGCCAAATGCCTATCTCACCTCTGTGAGTAAGCTTTTCCCTTAATCTTCTGCTCAGCCTGATTGATCGTGGGGTAAAGCTGTGTTTATAGCTTAGCCTTTTCCATTACCCAACTTCCCAAATATCTAAACTTATCTATAATATCCTTTTTTGGAGGATATTCCTGATCAGACTGAATCTGTTAACAAGCTGAATTAATTTTGGTATATAGTTTTGGGGGCAAGGTTCCCACTCCTGACACTGATTCTATGATCCTGTGATGCTACCAGCAGTGTGCTGGTGGGAAGGAGGCTGTGTGGAGGGGAGGTGAGCACCACACCCCCTGCTTGATCCATTTAAATTGCAAAAGAATCAGCTAATTCTGCCCCCAGCGCAGGGCACTTGGAACTAGATGATCCTTGAGGTCCCTTCCAGCCCAGACAACTCCGTGACTTTATGTTACAGTAATCATCAAGCTTCTATCCTACCTAACCGGGGGGCCACCAGGCCCCCCGGCCTTTAGATCCCCACCACCAGTCACCCAGTGTGCACCATAAGGACTCACCAGTGATGATGAGAGGAGGATCCCTCTGCCCAGTTGGGCAAGCTTGGGGCTTGCCTGTCCTGGAGCTGATTATAAAGGGCAGTGTGCAGGGAGGGCTAAGTGGTCACACCTGGGGTGGGAGGAGACTCCAACAGAGCCCAGGTGCTGTGGGTTTAGGGGCAGGAAAGGGGCAAAACGGGGTGGGTGGGGTGGAAAGGGGGCAGATACAGTGCTCCACTGTGATCTGGTATAGGTGGTCCTGTTCTGGCAGCAGGGTTGGACCTGATGATCCTTCAAGGCTTCCCAGAGTGGTTGTGGAGTCTCATTCTCTGGAGACTTTCAAGGCCTGTCTGGATGTGTTCCTTTGTGGTCTGTGTTAGATAGTGTCACCCTGCTCTGGCAGGAGGGTTGGACTCAATGATCTCCTAGGGTCCCTTCCAACCCCTAATATCCTGTGATCCTGTGATCCTGTGAAAATAAAATAATTCTATTTTTTATGATTCCTGACTTGGCCAAGTTAATTCCCTGCCTCCATGACAGACTCTTCTTCAGCATAGGTACTGAAGTGATTTTCATGAGTTTAAATGTGAATGCCTTAATACCAAGTCAAACACATCAGCTACTGCCAACATTATTTCAGGCATTACAAGAGTCCTGCCAACAGGGTGTTCAAAATAGAAATGGGAGTCTTGAGAGAATCCTTGGGGATGAGCAATTAAAAACCTGCAGTCTTTATAAAAGGAAATAACACCTTTTGTAAAAGGAAACACCTGATAAAAGGAAATAAAGGTGTTGGTAGGAAAACCTTCTCCCTGCTATGTTGAATTTGTGTGTTTCTATCTCAGACTGCGTGGATTACACACAGGCATGTAAGCAGAAGTAATTTTTCATGCTTATCATGCACATCCTGGCTGTGTCCATGGGTGCCCATTAATGTGGATCACTGGAAACCATTTATTTACATAGATATCCCTTCTGATAAGCTCTCTCCATCTTTTTCATCTTTGTTGCATCACATTGAGGCAAAGCACTGAAAATTCTAAATAGAATTAGTTGATGCAGATAGCCCTTGACAATGACCTACCCAGAAAAACATATTCATGTTGAAATTCTCAAGCAAATATGTCATTTTCCCCATTAATACCAATTATTTTTCCATTTTCTTTTATGTTTGGGAAAGCTGTGTCTTTAAATCTTGCTGAAACAGCAAAACTGCCATGGATTAATCATAGAATCATAGAATGATAGAATGGTTTAGGTTGGGAGGGACCTCAAGGATCATCCAGCTCCAACCCCCTGCCATAGGCAGGGACACCTCCCACTAGAGCAGGTTGCTCAAGGCCTCATCCAGACTGGCCTTAAACGCCTCCAGGGAGGACGCATCCACAACCTCCCTGGGCAACCTGTGCCAGTGTCCTACCACCCTCACTGTAAAGATGCATGATGCCTTCCAAAGAGTTTCCTTGCACTTCTAACTAGTTTCATCTAAATTTAAATTTGGTTTTGCAAGCAAAAATTTAGACATATTTAGTCAGTCTCCTGAAACATCTAGTCCTGTTCAAGAACTTCCTTCACATAGATTAGAACATGGTGGGAAGTCAAAATCTCCACTTCCTACATGACAGCCCACACCATGAGGTTACCAAGTAGTTTTCCTAATGTCTTCCCTCCACACAGAACCATCTTTTACTTCAGCAAGGGCTTCACCCAGAATAATCCATGACTCAATAGAGGCCTTGAGCAACCTGCTCTAGTGGGAGGTGTCCCTGCCTATGGCAGGGGGTTGGAGCTGGATGATCCTTGAGGTCCCTTCCAACCCAAACCATTCTATGATTCTATGATTCTATAAGTTGATGGCTACCGATTGTCTTTGTGCAAGAAAAGATCATAATTTTCCAGACTAAACAGCAAAGTTTGCAGGGAAGGTGAATCAAACAGCATTTTCCTCCTCTTAAATTACTTTTCTTTTGAGCTTAGCTATGCTGTAGGCCCACAGCCAGGTTCCTCACCTTCATCAGACTTATTTTAAACATTTTCCTCTCTGTTGCTCTGATGTCCTGATCAAGATTCCAATGACAAAAACAGATACATTAGCTTAATTAAATTTTGGGGTTTGCCCATCTCTGATTTGTGCTCTTTCCTTCAGTCACTAAATATAGGCAACCTTGTCCTGGAAACACACAGCAAAACAGTTTTTTTACTGATTAACTTGTTGGGTTGTTTTACAGTGAGGCACAGGAAGGAAACAAGCTTCCAATTGCTTCAATTTCTCTTGACTTTCTGGGAAATTTATGTTTGCACATTCTTGACATGCAGCTTTCCCACATCTGCAAGAGCTTCCCCCAACACATTCCTGCACAGGCTCATAGAGCAGTCTGGGTTTCAAGGGACGTTTAAAGGTCATCTTGTCCTCATTTCTTCCCCAGCCAGGCCGATTTGTTATACAGCACTGCATTTGATTGTGTTTGCCTTTGAATTTGCAATTTGCATCCTCTAGTTAAGTTTTAGATCCAGTGATGAGTTAGAACAACTCTAATTGAAGCTTTTTTCCTGCTTTCTTTGTAGATAATTAGCAGTGACAATAATTCAGGAACATTAATAGAAATCAGATAATGATGGATATGATGGTTCTAAGTGCTTCTTTAAACAGCTACATTTTAAGCTAAAAACACAAAACAAGTCTTGATTTATGTCATTAAGCAGTCTTGAAATGACCCCAAGATGAAATGCACTTTTCATTCTGGATGTATAGTTTCTTCCAGTGCATTAGAGCTTTTGGCTGGCTAACCACTACATTCCTCTTACAAAATTATTAATTATGCAATCTATCAATGCAAGTAGTTGGGTACATGGCTTGCCATGCCTTTGCCTTTTGGCTGTCTCAAATCATCTTCCCACTCACACAGAAGTATGAACACCACAACATGTCTTCCTTTGCTCTAAATCTCAAAGAATCCAGGTTTGATGTTCATAGAATTCATGGAATCAACCAGGTTGGAAGAGACCTCCAAGATCATCCAGTCCAACCTAGCACCCAGCTCTAGCCAGTCAACTAGACCATGGCACTAAGTGTCTCATCCAGGAGGGAGAAAGGAGCTCTTAGGGGTGACAATAGGAGCATTGCTCTCCCTTGCAGTCCTGGCTGACTCTGAAGCCTTTACGTGGAAAGGTGATGCAGACTATGGCTCTGTTAACTATCCTAAACTTACATTTTCTCATAGGAAGAAAGCCTGTAGGGAGTTTGGGAGGAAGGCACACTCAGTCTGTACTGGTGGGATACTCATTCAGGTAACATTGCAAACTCACTGACATCACAATTAAAAAGAAACATCAAAACTCTTGTTATAATTCAACAGTCAAAAAAAACATCCTTCTAAAAC
This sequence comes from Tricholaema leucomelas, assembly GCA_013400475.1. NCBI lineage: Eukaryota > Metazoa > Chordata > Aves > Piciformes > Lybiidae > Tricholaema lacrymosa > Tricholaema leucomelas. Next base: position 504,404 of record WAAF01012399.1, on the reverse strand, counting down.
ATAGGGATCTAGTGTCTGGTAATTCATATTTCTTCCTCTGATATTGCAGTCGTGGCCCCCGGGACTCTGCAGAACTCCTTGCAATCCCTGTTACTAATAATGCCCTTGCAGAATAAATTCTGACTCAAATTCTTCTGCTATTTGTTTAAAATCATGCAACCACACATAACTCAAAGGCAAGTGTAAATCTTGGCTGCAAGCCACCCAACCTGAAAAACTTGCACAGGGAAAATAAATAATTAGTCATTTTATTTGCTGTTCTTATTTTCAGTACTCTCACAAAGCCAAAAACAACAACAACACAAAAACAGGAAATAATTTCCTTCCATTATCTCTGCAGAAATTCAATTCCTGATAGTTCCTTCTGAGCCATGATATAAATTTAATTTTGCTACACCTCTGTGCTAGTTTGAAGCTAGCTATAATGTTTTGGTGAGAAGAAATAAATTACAGGCTGTGAAAGGGAAACAATGGTGATGCCTACTTCCCTCATAGTCTTGCTGAGATGTATAAAATAAGAATCAAAACATAGATAAAGGCACTTCTGCTAGGGAACTGGCTGAGCTGCATTTCTAACCTCACTCCTCTCTGCTGTTTCTTTGACTAATCCACTTTGCTTCCTAGCCCCCTGGCCGAACCTCCATTCTTCCTTGGGACTGGGGTAAGGTTGAGAGGGGTAGGAGGATGGTTGGAAGCCCCTCCTGGGGACTCAGGTTTCTGGGAGGGGAGTTGTGTTTCTGTATTACGTTTTACCTTGTATATTTCTGTCTATAACTGTATATACTGTAAATATATGCTTGGATATTGTGCTAGCTGTAAATATAATCTTCATTCAATTTCCACAGCCTGCTGAGTCTAGTCTGGGTGATTTCCAAAGTGAGCTTTTGTGAGAGATGGGGCACAGGAGAGACCTCTCCAATGCCCCCATATTTCACATTTTCCATGGTTTTTGCTCTGCGGAAACAGAACTACATTGCTCTACTGAAAAGTGGCTTTTAATTCCTTTGCTCCATGAATTTTTGAGATCTACTTTCATTCTGCTCACCTCTGTGTGCTTGCTTGCTTGCTTGAGAAAGACATTGGCCAAGTGGGAAACACGAAAGCATGGAGTGAAACCGAAGTACTAATTGTATATGCCTTGATTAACAGATGGCTGAGGAGAGTGGGATGGCAAAAGCATGATGGTCCATAAATAGTTGGAGGATGGAGTTAAAAGACAGCATCAGGCTAACAGAAGACATCTTTTACAAAATATCAAGATTTAATCATAAAATTATCAAGATATGTTATATAAATGTTGAAAAAGCATGGTCTGTTGGAAGACTCTCACCTTTTATCTTCCATATTTTCAAACTGCCACAAAACGAATATGCTGTCCTTCCCTGTGGATGATGCTAAAGCAGCATTTGAAAATATCACAGTTAATATCCAGTTAAGTTGCTCCTACATGCAAAATGTGTCCAGATAATGACATTGATCAGGATTAGAAGGAATGTAGCCCAAGTCATGAGCAGTCATCCTGCCACTGAGTGGTAACAACGTATCTTGAAAAAAAAATCCCAAACAATTAACCAACAAAGCCCCAAAATAGAATAGAATAGAATCAACCAGGTTGGAAGAGACCTCCAACATCATCCAGTCCAACCTAGCACCCAGCCCTAGCCAGTCAACCAGACCATGGCACTAAGTGCCTCAGCCAGGCTTTTCCTGAACACCTCCAGGGACCGTGACTCCACCACCTCCCTGGGCAGCCCATTCCAATGCCAATCACTCTCTCTGGCAACAACTTCCTCCTAACATCCAGCCTATACTTCCCCCGGCACAACTTGAGGCTGTGTCCCCTTGTTCTGTTGCTGGTTGTCTGGGAGAAGAGACCAACCCCCACCTGGCTACAACCTCCCTTCAGGTAGTTGTAGACAGCAACGAGGCCCCCCCTGAGCCTCCTCTTCTCCAGGCTAAACAACCCCAGCTCCCTCAGCCTCTCCTCATAGGGTTTGTGTTCCAGGCCCCTCACCAGCCTTGTTGCCCTTCTCTGGACACATTCCAGCACCTCAAAAATAGTGCATTTAAGGGTTAAATATCTCTATTTTATTCCCTCATTTTGCTTCTTTTTGAGGTATGTCTAAGGAAACTTTGAGGCACATCAGAACAAATTCTTTTTTTCACAATAAAGGGGTTTGATTTACCTGTTTTAGGGAAAATGTTCAAAACAACAGCATAGCTTGATTTACAACAGATTGTGTAGATCAGACTCTTTAAATGTTAAACCCTATGTAGGATGCTAGTCCTAAAAGAAACAGCAATAGCCTGTTTTGATGAGGAAAGATAATTAAATATGTTGCAGATTTGCTGTGTGTCTTTTTTTCTCTTCTTTTCTCTTTTGTTTTCCTCTTTTTTCCTTCTTTTTCTTTGCTTTCTGTTTTGTGTCTTAAATCTTTTTGATGCCATATGACTGACCACCATTTGTTGCAACCTAATGACTCCTCAAAATTTGTCTGAAAGCTCACTGTGGCCAAATTCAGAAGCATAAATTCAAAACTGCAGTCTGAACTAATCTACTATTATTTTTTAAATGTCTGTTTTATTTGCATTAGCCACATGATGTTAGGAGGAAGTTCTTCACAGAGAGAGTGATTTGCCTTTGGAAGGGGCTGCCCAGGGAAGTGGTGGAGTCACCGTCCCTGGAGGTGTTCAAGAAAAGACTGGATGAGGCACTTAGTGCCATGATCTCGTTGACTGGATAGGGCTGGGTGCTAGGTTGGACTGGATGACCTTGGAGGTCTCTTCTGACATGGTTGATTCTATGATTCTATTAATTTTGCATAATCTGTCACAACAGTATCATAGTCTCAGCAGGAGGGACCTATAAAAACCATCACAAAGCCCGTGATTTGGATTGAGAGCCTGGTGGTGATTATAGCACAGTCAATAAGTCATTTGAAGATGTTCTCTGGCTTAGTTTTGCCCAGAAAGACATGAGTTTCTGTCCTCCCAGGCTGTTCTACACTGCAAGCCAAAGCATTGCAAGTGCTGATGGGAACACTTACTTTGAAGGTGCACTCTTGACTCAAAAGAAGCCTTTAACACAGAGGCACCATTGTGGAAATCCTCTTAAAAATGGGATAAGTTGCTTAGGCACCCAGAGGATGAAAACTATGAAACTTCAGTCCCTGGCATCCTGTGCAAATGCTTTAGTAATTTATGTGCTTTGGCTTAAAATAATCGATTTTCCTCCAGTGGCAGGTTCTGGGGTCACTACTCCATCCATTGAGACAGGGCAGAAATTCTTGCTGAGGCTCAATGTCTGTTGGAAGTAGTGTCTCTATGAAGTCATGAGCCAGGAGGGTTTAACATCCTTTCTGCATAGCTTTGCATGTTGTCTTACTTATAGGAAGACATTTTTTAGATCAGAGTTTGGCATCCCCTCCAGAGACCAAAAATCTGCTTTGAGGATTTGGTATCTGTAAGTTGAGCAGTACAGCATCCAAGAAATAAGGAAATTGAAAGAGAGGGAACACCAAAAGAAAATGAAAAACAAACAAATGAACAGACTGCCTCCTACAAAATAGAATTTAATAGAAGCTACAGTTTCAGAATCAGAATGGACAGATTTCATCTTTCAAATTCAGGCAGTGAGTTCTTGAATCAATCAAATTTTCATGACACTTCTTGCTCATTTACTGGGCATCGTTGAGTCCTGTCTGCTGGTGGCAGTGCTCAGTTGACTACTTCTACCTGTTCCTTCTGTCAGACAAACACAACAATAGCCTAGCAGTAGCCTTCACAGACAATTCAAAATGCTTATTCTTTTGTCTGAGAGCAAATGAAACTCCTTGATTCACTTCTCTGCAGTTTAGCAGGCTGCTGTATTAAATGAAAAACAAAACAAAACAAAACAAAACAAGACCCCACAGAAATCCAAGCACCAAAATTACATTCCTGAAATAAATAATTGCAATGCACTCAACTTTTCCAAAATAAATAAAACAAAAAAATAGCACACCATATGGGGCTCTGTCAAGCTCTCTGGTGGTGGGTGTAGGCTAATCATCAACAAAACACTTCTTTGTATCTGGATGTTTTATTTTAAAAACATAATGACAACAATGATAATAAAAGGATTCTCTCAGCATTTTTCACACTTAGTGCTTCCTATACAGCAGATGTACATGAACCCAGAGTAACACAGGGAAGAGTGCATGCACCTTCTTTCTGTTTACCCTCATGTGCAGCAGCAACTATAGCCCAAATGGCAAGATGAATTTAAGATTTTTCTGCCAGCTTTCATGATCTTTATGGCAGAACATCATGTAGTCTAAATAAAAAGAGTCAGAGAAGACCCTTGATAACTTACATATGTGGACCATAACTTCTGTTAAAGCTGCAGCATATCTTTTAGACAGACTACTTTTTCAGTAGAAAGCTTTAAAGGTTGGAGAATCCTGCATTTTTTCTAGGAAAATTGGTACAGTGTTGTGCTAGTTTGAAGCTAGCTAGAATGTTTTGGTGAGAAGAATTAGATTACAGGCTGTGTAAGGAAAACAATGGGGATGTCTGCTCTGCTCATAGGCTTACTGAGATGTATAAAAACAAAAAGCAAAACATAGATAACTCACTCTCACTTCTGCTGCTGGCTGAGTTGCATCTCTAAGCTCACCCTCCATTTCTTTTCTAATCCACTTTGCTTCCTAACCCCCTGGCCAAACCTCCATTCTTCCTTGGGACTGGGGTAAGGTTGAGAGGGGTAGGGGGAAGGTGAAGGGGTGGTTGAGAGTCCTTCCTGGGGACTCAGGTTTCTGGGAGGGCTTTTGTGTTTCTGTATTAACTTTTTACCTTCTGTCTATAACTTTATATACTGTAAATATCTGCTTGTATATTGTGCTAGCTGTAAATAATAAGCTTCATTCATATTTCCAGAGCCAGCTGAGTCTAGTCTGGGTGATTTCTAAAGTGTGGGGGGGTGGGGAACACCCAAACCATCACAAGGTTTTTTTCATTTTTGCTACTAAATTGCACATAATTTCTACTCTGAATTAATCTAAACTCAATTTCTAAGCATTGGATTTCATTGTCCTTATTTTACTAAATTAAGGGGTGACCTTATTGCTGTCTACAACTACCTGAAGGGAGGCTGTAGCCAGGTGGGAATTGGTCTCTTCTCACAGGCAACCAGCAACAGAACAAGGGGACACAGTCTCAAGTGGTGCTGGGGGAGGTTTAGGCTGGATGTTAGGAGGAAGCTGCTGGCAGAGAGAGTAATTTGCCATTGGAATGGGCTGCCCAGGGAGGTGGTGGAGTCACCATCCCTGGAGGTGTTCAAGCAAAGACTGGATGAGACACTTAGTGCCATGGTCTAGTTGACTGGCTAGGGCTGGGTGCTAGGTTGGACTGGATGATCTTGGAGGTCTCTTCTAACCTGGTTGATTCTGTGATTCTGTGATCTAACTCCTGAACAAACAGCACAGGCAAAGCTTACAACAGAACACACTTTGCATTGATTTTGACTCACTTTTACAGTCCTACATATATTAATGTTCATTTCAAAATATTACCTAGATGGATGAAAAGTCATTATCTTAAAATTGGTTTAATTTGAAAATGTGACTGTAATTTTTTTTATTTCTGCTCAGAATACCTAGTGCCTAAAAGCAGTCAATTAAATATCAGACATCTAACAGCGTGGGGTTTCATTCTCATTTTGGAATAGCAATATACTAAAACTACCAGCAAACATATTGGAGACTGGGCTGTATCCCTCCAGTCCTTCTTCCAGGATCTTGTAGCAGAAGTCATAGCTGGAAATCAGGGAGCCAGAAAGAGTCCAGGCTGATTTCAGTATTCATCTGGGGATTGTTGAAGATGACATTTTGAAAGAAATTATTTTCTTCATGCAAAAGAAAGGTTAATTTTATCTGCAAATCTCATAGAGATCTGCAATATCACTTCCAGTTATTTCTTGGAATACAGTTGTGCTTTAAGGGCAATTAAGAGAGCACGTGAATGCTGATTGAAGGATTCAGCATAGTTAATTCAACTATAAAAAAATTGAAAAACATACATGACAGATTTTCTGTATATTAATCAATGTAATCACAGTGAGTAAATTCACTTAACAATCTGGAGAAAGAGCAATTTATGTCTAAATAAAGCTCTGATAGGGGTACATAGCCATGAACCCACAGCTTTCTCTCTGTGTGCTGGGAAAGAGTTTCCTTTTATTCAAAGTTCTTTGAGTTTTTGTTTTTCCTTCACACAGTAGCAGACTGATAATATTATAGAGGAGTTTTAAGACTGTCAGGATGACAGACTTCCTCCTTCACTACAGTGACCTAAATTCAGTCCTGGATGAGGAAGCAGCACTTTCAAAAACATCTAACAATTTTCTGTGAGAGGGAAGGTACAGGTGCTTTATCCAATACAATAAAAGTTAAACTGGGTTCTGGTCTCAGCTAGTTAAGGTTGCATAAACTAATGAAGCAGGGCAAATAGATTATTTTCTTATAGCCACAGTGCATAACTAGAGGGACAATATGGTTAACTCATACTCTGTACACTCACATAGCCCAGATTTCAGGGGTATTCTTTCTAATAGCTAAATACTATTGCTTCTTGATTCCTGACAAATCAAGAGACAGGCTGAAAAATCTTTCATGTAAAACCTTCCATCAATTAAAAATTTCTTCTCAGGTAGACTGGAACAGGTCTTGAGATTTGAGACTGAGAAATTTGAAAATTTCTTAGGCTAGGGATGCAGCATCCTTTACACAGCCTTTTTAGAAATATAAGCTATCTTGAGTACTGTGTCCAGTTCTGGGCTCCTCAACTCAAGAGAGATGTTGAGGTGCTGGAATGGGTCCAGAGAAGGGCGACGAAGCTGGTGAAGGGCCTGGAACACAAACCCTATGAGGAGAAGCTGAGGGAGCTGGGGTTGTTTAGCCTGGAGAAGAGGAGGCTCGGGGGGACCTCATTCCTGTCTACAACTACCTGAAGGGAGGTTGTAGCCAGGTGGGAGTTGGTCTCTTCTGCCAGACAACCAGCAACAGGACAAGGGGACACAGTCTCAAGTTGTGCAGAGGGAAGTATAGGCTGGATGTTAGGAGGAAGTTCTTGCCAGAGAGAGTGATTGGCATTGGATTGGGCTGCCCAGGGAGGTGGTGGAGTCACCGTCCCTGGAGGTGTTCAAGAAAAGACTGGATGAGGCACTTAGGTCTAGTTGACTGGCTAGGGCTGGGTGCTAGGTTGGACTGGATGATCTTGGAGGTTTCTTCCAACCTGATTGATTCTATGATTCTATGATTCCTCCTGCCTTAATGAAAGCAGTGCAGTTAAATCTATACTAATGATTATGTGAGATAGAGCTACATCTCTCTGGCATATTTTGCATACTAATCAACTGAAGCAAATTCTCAGTAACATCAAGGTTGCAGAACATACCAAAGCCATAGCAGATAGCTGGTGTGCTTGTGTGTTACATGTTTATCTAACTTAACTGCTGTGTTACATGTTTACCTAACTTAACTGCCTCAATTGTATCCATTGAAGACATCTGAAACAGAGAAAAATCACTTGAGATTTAGAAAATAGTTAGTCTTACAGCTGTTACTCTAAGTGCTGTTTGACTAATAATGTATCAATATGATACGATAAATATGAACTTAATCCTGCAACAGCTATCAGGAAAGTCCTTCTTATTTACTCAGCTGTGAAAATAAATTCAGATATTCCCTTGATAATTGTTACAAGAACACAGTTATGTTGATGACATCTCTTGAGGATAAGCTACAAAAATTACATTTACTTGGGAATATTTCCAGCAATATATAAAGAACATTTCCTTTGAACAGCATGCACTACATCTACGATCCTATCATCAGACTTGTGTATAATTTGCCTTTTAATAGTCCTTTAAAAAAAAAATGGTAGGTCTAATCAAAGCTTGCATTATTTCTGTTTATCATTTAGGGAAGTCAGCAAGTCTTCATCAAAGCAAAACATATCTGCCAAATAGTACACCTTAGCTCGTTGTGGAAAGATGTGGGTTGGTTCTCTTATGCAGTTAGTAAACACATTAATGGCAACTAGAAAGTTACTCACTGTGTAAAATTATCAAAATACCTCTAGATTTACCTGACAGGTGGATTTGAACCAAACACACAGATCCCTGGAAAGAAGATGCTTTAAAAACATAAATCCAGATAAGCAATTCTCAGCCTTAAATGCTGTCTAGATGTTATGTACAACTCTCCCTAACTCGTCAGACAAACTCAACTCCACTTACCATACCTATGACATTGGACTTTTCTGGGGCCCCCAGTTTAGAAGGGACATTGAAATCCTTGAGCGTGTCCAGAGAAGGGCAATGAGGCTGGTGAGAGGACTCGAGCACAAGCCTTACAAGGAGAGGCTGAGGGAGCTGGGGTTGTTTAGCCTGGAGAAGAGGGGGCTCAGGGGAGACCTTATTGCTGTCTACAACTACCTGAGGGGTGGTTGTAGCCAGGGGGAGGTTGCTCTCTTCTCTCAGGCGGCCAGCACCGGAACAAGAGGACACAGCCTCAGGCTGCGCCAGGGGAAATTTAGGCTCGAGGTGAGGAGAAAGTTCTTCACTGAGAGAGTCATTGGACACTGGAATGGGCTGCCCAGGGAGGTGGTGGAGTCGCAGTCCCTGGAGCTGTTCAAGGCAGGATTGGACGTGGCACTTGGTGCCATGGTCTAGCCTTGAGCTCTGTGGTGAAGGGTTGGACTTGATGATCTGTGAGGTCTCTTCCAACCCTGATGATACTATGATACTATGACTTGTACCACCACCTCATCTGTCACTTTTTCTAGGTTTGTGATGGTTTGGGTGTTCCCCACCTCCACTTTAGAAATCACCCATACTAGACTCAGCCAGCTCTGGAAATTGGAATGAAGCTTCTTATTTACAGCTTAGCAGAATATACAAGCAGATATTTACAGTATATATAGTTATAGACAGAAATATACAAGGTAAAAGGTAATACAACTCCCCTCCCAGAAACCTGAGTCCCCAGGAGGGGCTCCCAACCGCCCCTTCACCTTCCCCCTACTCCTCTCAATCCTACCCCAGTCCCAAGGAAGAATGGAGGTTCAGCCCGGGGGTTAGGAATCAAAGTGGATTAATCAAAGAAGCTAGAGAGAGATGCAGCTCAGCCAGTTCTCCAGCAGAAGTAGAAGTGAGTGCCTTATCTATGTTTTAATTCTTATTCTTATACATCTCAGCAAGCCAATGAGTGAGGTAAACATCACCCCTGTTTTCCTTCCACAGCCTGTAATCTAGTTCTTCTCACCAAACCTTTTTAGCTAGGCTCAAACTACCACAAGGTTTATTTCTCTACTTCTAACTTGTTATTTCTTTTCAAGAGGCAGATATGACTCCTGCAATGTATTATTACTTAAAGCTATGAACTGATCCTTCTAAAATGTACTTTTAAAACAGATTTTTAAAGTTTGTTAAGAGGAATGAAAGTTGGAGTTTTGTATGTTCTTTCTTTCTTCTAAAAACATGTGCAAATGATAGGGAAAGCACTGTCCTTTTGTCAGTTTAAAATGCAATCTTCTAATATCCATAATCTGGAATTTATTGACTATTAAAATTCTAGGACTTCTATTTTTGGGAAAAAAAAATCACTTCTCAGATGCTTCAGATAATTGTGCTAGTTTGAATCATAGAATCATAGAATCAACCAGGTTGGAAGAGACCTCCAAGATCATCCAGCCTAACCTATCACCCAGCCCTATCCAGTCATCTAGACCATGGCACTAAAATGAAGCTACCTAGAATTTTTTGCTGAGAAGAACTAGATTACAGGCTGTGCAAAAGAAAACACAAGATGTCTACTTCCCTCATAGGCTTGCTGAGGGAAGTAGACATCCAGAGCCATCTGAGTCTAGTCTGGGTGATTTCCAAAGTGGGGAGGGGGGGCAGATAACACCCAAACCATCACAATAATTTAAACAGTGTCCTTGGGAATACCAAGTATATATTTAGAATAGAATAGAATAGAATAGAATAGAATAGAATAGAATAGAATCAACCAGGTTGGAAGGGTTCTCCAAGATCATCCAGTCCAACCTAGCACCCAGCCCTATCCAGTCAACTAGACCATGGCACTAAATGCCTCATCCAGGCTTTTCTTGAACACCTCCAGGGATGGTGACGCCACCACCTCCCTGGGCAGCCCATTCCACTCCTAGTCAGAATAGTATTACAAAATACCTCCCCATAAGAGATAAATAGATCAGCAAAGAGACATTTGCATCATTGAAGATATAAAAAACAGATGTTCATACATATATATACATATGTTCAGAGATAGGTAGCTCATACTCAAAAGATACATAACCTCAAGGTTTCCAATATAACGTCCTGGATGGCTAAATTTGCTTACAGGGACTTGAAAGAAGGTGGTCAGCCCTGGACTGATCGATTCCTTTACAACATCCTACTTAATATTTCTGTATACATAACTTAAAGATCAAGATCTAAGCCAGGCAAATGACTGCCTAATTTTGTGATGTGGCTGCACTGCTTGAACTTTAGCTTTTGTAATGATAGCTTTTGCAGTGTAGATCAGCAATGCAGAGCAAGCACCATAAGCTGTCATAGTGGAGGATCACCAGAGCTTCCCAAATGAGGTTGCAAGAGCTCAGTTTCCAAGAAAAAAAAAATCTATTTTGGTTCCTATTCTTTTTTTAACTCAGATCAAAAAATTAATAGCAACGAAGAAGTAAGGAGATGGCATCTTCATTTAGCACTGTCTTAGCAATTTTTAGAAGCTTTACTGAAATAGAAAGGATACAAAATAGTCACTAGTTTAAAATAGTATTTTTCTTCTGTTGTAATCAAATGGTCAGATTGGGTGGTGTATTAATCCTGGGCAGTGGTCTGACTTTCCCCATGTCACCATCCTGGCACCTGTATTTCAGAGAACTCTGGAAGACTGGGATAATTTCCCTATAAACCCTTTGAAGGGCTTATAGTGTTGGAAAAATGCAGATGCAGCACTGGTATACTGTAATTTCATATGTGGTCTGCATATAATTTATACAATATATGTGCGTACATGTATCTTTCTGAGCATGTTTGTGTGAGCATCTGTGAAGATAAACAGTTGTACTATGCACCTTAGCACAAACCGTGCAACAAAGATCTGTTCAGCTGTGTCTGTCGGTGCAACAGACACCGTCTGAACAGTGACACTCCTTAAGCATGATTTAAGTTACCTTCAGTATGAAAATCAATTTATTGATCCTCTCTATAATAGATTTTCTTTTCACTCAGTTTTTACCTACTGTTAGCAAACTATTGAGCTTCAAAGGCTAAATTCAATAACTGCTCTTCCCTTTTTGGTGCTGTATATCATAGAATCATAGAATCAACCAGGTTGGAAGAGACCTCCAAGATCATCCAGCCAAACCTAGCACCCAGCCCTAGCCAGTCAACTAGACCATGGCACTAAGTGCCTCATCCAGTCTTTTCCTGAACACCTCCAGGGACAGTGACTCCACCACTTCCCTGGCCAGTCCATTCCAATGCCAATCACTCTCTCTGTGAAGAACTTCCTCCTAACATCCAGCCTATACTTCCCCCAGCACAACTTGAGACTGTGTCCCCTTCTTCTGTTGATGGTTGCCTAGGAGAAGACACCATCCCCCACCTGGCTACAACCTCCCTTCAGGTAGTTGTAGACAGCAATGAGGTCTCCCCTGAGCCTCCTCTTTTCCATCCTAAACAACCCCAGCTCCTTCAGCCTCTCCTCACAGGCCTGTGTTCCAGGCCACTCACCAGCCTTGTTGCCCTTCTCTGGACACGTTCCAGCACCTCAACATCTCTCTTGAATTGAGGAGCCCAGAACTGGACACAGGACTCAAGGTGTGGCCTGACCAGTGTTGAGTACAGGGGAAGAATAACCTCCCTTGTCCTACTGGCTACACTGTTCCGATACCTAGATATCTAGAAGACCCAGAGCTTTAAAAGCATCTGAACTTGTGTGATTCCTAATCCACATTAGAAGAAAAAACAATCAAACAAACAAACAAAAGCCAGCAAGAAAGCCAGAAGTTGCTTGCTTCTGAGCCAAATCAAAGAAAGTAATTTCAGTATTATCCCAATTCTTCACCATCAGGCTGTAAGACATTTACTTCCCACACCATAAATAAAAGGACCTGTTTAAGTCTCCAGACAAAGCACAAACCCAGGTAAAATCTCAGAACTCTTTCCAGTTGCAGTTCTTTGCATGGGTAGCTACTACTTGCATTTTTCTTTGGAAGAAATATTCTTCAAAAGAATAACGTGTTCATCAAACAAGCAATGTCCTGATCTATTGTGACAATCTCTTCATGGTTTTGTTACACCAGGAAGAGTCCTGCCTTTCTGTTTGCTTTTAAAATGAAGCCAATACACTTTTGAAAGCTTTTGTGTCATCCTAGCAAGGTGTATTAGCTGGGCTTTGGGAGGAGAGTCTTGCTTTTCTGTATACAACTTCCTTTTTCCTGCCGTCCTTCATTTCCAGCTATAATATTTTTCAGCCTTGTTTAGGTTTGTTTCCTGATCTTTCTTGATTTTTATTCTAACATGGGCAAGTCGGTTAGAATTGCTAATCTTTGTCTAGCATGTGTGACAGGTTAGATTTGGGCCCTGGTTTTGCAATTGGATCTGATAGCGTGTGATAGCATGGACGCCTCTCTGCAGGGACTTGTTTTGGCAAGGTGCTAGAGATCTTGAGCTGTTCACACTGCCTGCTACATTGCTCATGATTAACCACTTGGTCTCTCCCTGTAGCTTTCTTTGTTTGCATTCCAGTAATACAAACAAGAACATCTTTCTTTTCCTTCTTTATTGCTTTCTTGTATTATTGATGACTTAGTGATATTAGGCGAGTGAAATCATTGGCTGTCTTCCCAGAAATGCCAAAATATGAATTTCTTGCTGTCATAGGACAGTACAGTGTTCAGATTCTGAGGGCTCATCACTCTTACACCAAATATTAAGAATCCTTTAAGATCAATACAACATATTAATAAAAGAACCCAGTTATCAATGATAAATGGGACTAAGTGCACATTTAGCACTATATAACCATACAGCGTTTTGTAATCTCAAATACTCAGACACATTCAACCTAATATTTACAATGAGTTATTCTTCCACAATAGCAGCATTACAAGGAAGTTTATTTTGTCATGCTCAGATTTCATAAAATAACACCTTCTAACTTCACTAGCCTCAGTAAAACAAGCAAGCTTTTCTGTGGTCTAGTACTAGCACAGAATGCAAAGTCCTGAAGAGCATTTTAAATATATTGAGAGAAATAAATGATTGTAGGAGTTTAATACAGCATACAGCAAAAGATATAAGGCAATATTTCCCAGAATTTCTTCAGTGAAGTTAGGGCTGCCAGAGAATAGAATAGAATAGAATAGAATAGAATAGAATAGAATAGAATAGAATAGAATAGAATCAGTCAGGTTGGAAGAGACCTCCAAGATCATCCAGTCCAACCTAGCACCCAGCCCTATCCAGTCAACTAGGCCATGGCACTGAGTGCCTCATCCTGTCTTTTCCTGAACACCCCCAGGGACAGTGACTCCACCACCTCCCTGGGCAGCCCATTCCAATGGCAAATCACTCTCTCTGGGAAGAACTTCCTCCTAACATCCAGCCTATACTTCCCCTGGCACAACTTGAGGCTGTGCTATGAAAATCACACTATAGCCTTTGGCAAATGGTGAAGATTATGTGAGTTAACAAAAAAACAGGAACATAGTATGTTTGATGGATCCAGAACAGGGCTTAAGTCAAAGAATGATACATAGAAGGAAAGATATCAGAGTACCTTGAAATCAAAAATTTGTATTTAAAATAACAGACTGATAGGTAGGAATGTTATTTCTAGTTCTTCCCTTGACTTGCAACATCACCTTGAGGTAGCCTATTGACTTCTCTGTCAGACTTGGCATAATGGTGGTCCTGTTTTCCTGCAGAAAATTCCTATTAAAAAAAGATTCCTTTAATTGTGGTTGGAAACAAATACTGAAACACCAAACATTTCAAGTTAAAAAAAAAATACTAAATGAGGTAGAAAATCCACATGGAATTCTTCATTTATATTTCCCATCAAAGATTTTCAAGGAATATTTTCCAGGAATGCAAGGGCTTCATGCAAAAAATGCTTGCCACAAAACACATTTTTCCATCAAAATTAAGTTTTGGTAGGAAAAGACAGATAAAGTTTGGTCAATCAACATCATTGCATGCTTACTCATCTATAATTCATGAAACAAGAGTTTTCACTGCCCAGATGGATGTGTCTTTCAGCTGACCAGGTGGGCTGAATGACACAGACCTAGCAGTTTTTGGAGTACATGACATGCTTCTTACTAAGCCTCCTCCACCTCTCTGCCGCCTCTGCTGCACAGCATACACTCAGACATATTCATGGCATGCCTTCTAAGCAAATATAGTCCTAAAACAATTTCCTCTTAGCAACAAGTATGTTTATGATTCCTTCAATAACATTTGCTCCTACTACTTCATTTATCAACTAGCAATGTAATAACAGAATCATAGAATCAAACAGGCTGAAAGAAACCTCCAAGATCATCCAGTCCAACCTAGCACCCAGCCCTAGCCAGTCAACTAGACCATGGCACTAAGTGCCTCATCCAGACTTTTCTTGAACATCCCCAGGGACAGAAACTGACAACAAGATGGAATTCATTCAGACGGTAGCACCTATAATGAGATACATCTAATAGTGATGTGTTGAACACTTCACAGTATTCATAGGGTTAATTGGCACAGATAGGAACAAAATGCATACAAGGCATAAACAGTATATCTCCAGAGCCTGAAGTGAACTCATTTACTAAAAAGAACATAGACCTGGCTAAGATGTCATAGTTGTAGGATAAGTAAGGAGGAAAAACTGAATTAGCTCTGTTGAAGGCATAGTTCATAGGATCTCCAAAGACTCTTTCTTAACTCACTCATTTCCTGAGGAAGTCAACAGAATGTTACTAAGTTCTCTATTTTGTCAAACATTTGTTTCCTCTTCAAAGCTAAGTCTTTGGTTATTTTACCTTCCAGCTTCCTGGAAGTTCACATGGAAATAAATAAGTTTCATTTTACTAATGCAGGACCGATTTTTGGTGCTAGCTGTTACACAACCTTCCTGAGGACATCTGTAGTTTTTAAACAGCTGCTTTGACTTTGAATGAGCCAAAACTGCATTTGCCTCAATATTTTCCCAGCTTCATTAAGACACCAAAAGTTAGTTCCTGAAAAAAAGAGAAGACAGATAGGGAGTGCTCCCTGCTTTCCTTCTGCATTTACACCCTTGGTACATAAATGAAACATAGACAGCAATTCATAAGACCTCTGAAGTAATTCTGCTTGTTGTCTCATCATGCTCATTATTGATTCTACTGAATTCAAGCTAGATAAACTCTTATTGCATGACCACAGCTACAGCTACACCATTGTCATGTAGAGAAAGCCTTAGAGGATAGTGAGCTTGATTCCCACTTGTCATGTACTGAAAGTAAACATGAACTACTGCTTTTCTAGTTTAATATTTTGCACTTATTTTGAGAAGATATAAACAGAAAAAAGAGGACAAAACAGTGAAGAAAGATGTAAACCACTGGAGAAAATGATAAATTTTGAATAGCTTTAGGTAAATTGTCTAGAGCAATTACATTCATTAGGAAAACAGAAGTTTGTGCAGATAGCTTCTCAAATTTTTTATTTGTCATCAAATGTTACCTTTGATTACTGAATAATATATTTTGAAAGAAATTATTGAAGGGGCAGAATCAAGCATCTGTGACACCAACAATTATCCTTGTTAATTAAAATAGTATGTCTCCTCCAGGTTGCTTCTTTAAACACCCTGCATGACAGATAGATCAAGGCCTCCTCATTCTGTGATATACAAACAAAATGAATCACGTGTTAAACAAAAATGTTTATTATAAAGATTTCTAGCCTTTCAGTTAAGCTTTTTCTGAACAATCTTGACTGTTTAATAATATTACTTGACCATTAATATGCACTATAAATTAAAGCTTGGCATAGTTTAGATAAAATTTTGTATTAATGTTATTGTAGTAATGATGATGCACAGCATTTCAATAATTATTTAGGCAATATAAAAAAATATATATTTTTTAGACAAAGGTATTATTTAGAACAGAAAATAAACCCTTCAACTTACACACAACTGGATACTCAAGTTACAGAATCACAGAATCAACCAAGTTGAAAGAGACCTCCAAGATCATCCAGTCCAACCTAGCACCCAGCCCTGTCCAGTCAACTAGACCATGGCACTAAGTGCCTCAGCCAGGCTTTTCTTGAACACCTCCAGCCACGGCGACTCCATCACCTCCCTGGGCAGCCCATTCCAATGGCAAATCACTCTCTCTGGGAAGAACTTCCTCCTAACATCCAGCCTATACTTCCCCTGGCACAACTTGAGACTGTGTCCCTTTGTTCTATTGCTGGTTGCCTGGGAGAAGAGAAAAAAATCTAATGTGAACACATAAGAATTTTTCAACATGAGGAGTCTAGCCCTGAAATGGATGACAGTTTATTTTCAAAAGTAGCCTTTCAGAATGCTTGGTGTAATTTGCTAGCAAAACTGAGCACCTCATTTCAACATCAAATGACTTCCTTATGAATTGTAAACTGATGCCCACAGAAGGAGCTGCCTAGAGGCTTCCTTAATATCAGTTCACAGGTAATCACATAACGGCCATCCAGGGATTTTAAATGCTGCCATGGCATCTCTGAACTTGCTTGACTGCTTACTAACCAGCAAATGCATGACAGGATGTGAATTCCTGGACACACCAGGGAGGTGGTGGAGTCACCATCCCTGGAGGTGTTCAAGAAAAGACTGAATGAGGCAATTAGTGCCATGGTCTAGTTGACTGGCTAGGGCTGGGTGCTAGGTTAGACTGGATGATCTTGGAGGTCTCTTCCAACCTGGTTGATTCTATGAAACATTCCATTGCTACTAACATAAAAATAATCTTTTAAAATGTATTTTTTTTATCAATATAAAAAGATATGCATGTATTTAAAGATAAGATAGTTAAACTGTCTTTGTGGCTTTTGTCTCATTCTTTACTTCTGAAGCATTTTGTGTTTCATGGTTCCCTATCACGTAATGCCTTCGCACTACAACTAAAATGAAGTCAAATTGACGCTGTCTATAATGGTTTCTTGTATTCGTTGAGCTTTTACTTATTTTATATTCTTAGTGATGGACATTTTTTAGTATGTTTGTGTAATCTTATACCATTTAACATCCACAGACTGATTAAATAAATTAACTAAAAGGTTAGTTGCAGAAGTATAGCAGGAACAAATGCCATGCATGCAACCTCCTCTGAGCATCTGCTCAGGAAACTCTGCATTAAGCCAATTGATACAAAAAACACTGCCTTTCAGAAGCTCATATTTTGCAGCTGCTTACTTTATGTTTTCTATTGCATTTTCACCTTGATCTCCAGCAGCCTTACAGCTTTTCAGAAGTACTTCCATAGACCTATAAACCATAGACCTATAGAACTACATATTATGCAAGGTACATTATTAATACATTGCTTTCAATTCATAGTGATTTGGATATGTTTGTGTGGTATAACTCGTACTGATAGAATTTCTTTAGATGTGCTACAAAGTCAGAGATTCTCCAGTCATTTTTCACTCAACTCAATATACAATATTCTTTCTGTGCCAAAAGATAAAAGACTGTATTACGCCAAATTGTAATGTTGGCATTTACAGTTAAGGCTTTATTCATTGCTCCTGTTACTAACTCAGGATCCAGGACTTGCTTTCCTGAAGACTTCCTCAAACGCTTCAGAAAGGGTCTGTGTTTCCTTTTTTATCAAACTTCTGAACACAATACAGAAGGAAGTTAGGAAGAGAAGTTAATCTAATAACTTTGTGTTTTGTTTCTTTCTATTGGCATTTCATATCCAGCGGTGGCTCTCTACTAATACGTAAATTGGGAGTAACTTGTTTCATACTCTTTAACTGACCATGATCTCTGTGAACATATGCATGCTTATCAGTATAAATATGTACACTTTAGGCTTTGGCTTCACACAACAATGAAACCAAACATTTACAAAACATACACAATAGAATCCTCCATTTGTTGGTGTGATTCATATTTAACGCTGATGTGTAATAAATTCATGTCAGTAGTGGCATTGCCATTTGCTTGCACTTTAAAAATGCTCAGGACTTAAAGGAGAGGGGAGAAAAAAAGAAAAAAAGAAAGGAAAATCATCATTCTTCTCTCATACACATATGATTTTGCTAATAAATTGTCTCCAGAAAAAGTTTTGCATGCAACTTGGAGGAGAAGTTACCAGAGAGTAATTTGCTATTGGAATGGGCTGCCCAGGGAGGTGGTGGAGTTGCCATCCCTGGAGGTGTTCAAGAAAAGACTGGATGAGGCATTTAGTGCCATGGTCTAGATGACTGGATAGGGCTGGGTGCTAGGTTGGACTGGATGATCTTGGAGATCTCTTCCAACCTGGTTGACTCTATGATTTCAAGGTGAAAGTTAGGATCACTCACAACCATAACATGCAGACCAAACTGAAAAGTAAAAAAAAGAGATAAAAAATCCTGGTTTCATTTTTTTTGGTAATATAAACTGTGCTACATCCTCCATCTGCATCTTGTTCTGCAATAGCGCAAAATGCTTTTCAAATTTGTGTTTTTTCTAGATCAGTTATCCAAACTGATTAAAATAACTGCTGGAATGTTCCAGAAGGAGATATTATTTTAAGGGCATGACTGCACATGGATATAAATCTAGAAAAAATATGAAAAATCCACTACTGACTCTAAAGCAGATAATAATTACCCTCATATTGAAGTCTGTTTGAAAAGAAAAACAAACAAGAATCTGATTTGTAAACCTTTCACAGCATCACAGTGTCACAGTATTACCAAGGTTGGAAGAGACCTCATAGATCATCAAGTCCAAGCCATTACCACAGAGCTCAAGGCTAGACCATGGCACCAAGTGCCACGTCCAATCCTGCCTTGAGCAGCTCCAGGGACGGCGACTCCACCACCTCCCTGGGCAATTTCCATGAAAATCATTACACTGCAAATTCAGAAGAGTGGAACTTCAGTACTTATGGGTTGTTCATATTACTATTTTTTTAACTCAGAGCCCTCAAAATAGATCACAAACATTAATTTGTTGGAATTTGGGATCTCACGGCAAAAATTGGTCTCTTTGCCTCCTACCTCTTTCCATCTTACCTTTCCAGAGACCAGTATTTCTCCTGGCAGCCCTAGTCCAGGAGCACGCATTTTTCAGGGGCCCTTGAAAACAACTTCAGACATACAGATGAATCTTTCTGTACAGATAATTTCCATTTGAATGTAAGGATATAAGGGTAAACAGCCAAATCCTTGTACTGCACTGTTGAAACTGTAGAGATTTTGCTGTAGAGACGGCATCTAACTATACCTCAAGGGATATCTATGAGAATTTTTTAAGAGTGCTGATGACAAAGGCCAACCATTACTGTTATTTTTTTCAGACCTCAACAAGACTGTACTTATTGCTGTCTAAGCTGCAGCATGACAAGCTCTGTTGAAGTGATATGGCACAGAAATACACATTTTCCTGTATTGAATGAATTGGAAAATCATGTGTTTTTAACTACCTGTAAAAAAACACTAGAGCAGCTGGTAGCATAAAGTGTATGAAAAGATTTGCCTAGCGTTGGCTTTGCTCTTTGGGAATCAAGCAGTTAAGTGCCTGTTCCTCAACAGCGAGTGATGAATGTGAATTATGTGGATTGGAGAAGGCATGGGGTTTTAAACACAGGCTCTTCCCATTTCACTTTCGTGCTGCCGACTGGCTGCTAATTTACTCCTGCTCTGTTGCCTGTTTCTGGATCATTACTGCAACTGTTAGTCATAGACTCCCTGAGATGTTTTACAACATTTCTTGAACAACAGACAGCTGGTATACAGTAAGAATGCACCATACAGGCTTCAGTCCTCCTTATACTAATTTTTTATGCTCTTAGGCAGGGGAGGACAAAACATAGAAGCTTGCAGAAAACCTCTGGAGGGAAAGAAGGAAGTATCCCCAGGGCGAGATTTCCGCCTCCCTGTTGTTTTGTAAACTCCTGTGCTCTGAAGGAAAGTGAACAGGAATTGCAAGTGGCCAAGTGGTATGTTTCCCCTCTCTGAATCTCTGCTTTGGCTTCTGTGATAGAGAAGACTAAAAGCCATATCAAATGTGCTCAGTTAACATTTCTTGAGGCTCTAAAAATTCAGAATCATAGAATAATTAATGTTGGAAAAGACTTCTAAGACCATCAAGTCCAACCAACCTAACACCTCCACAACTATTAGATAAGTCCTGAAGTGCCACATTTTTAATACCTCCAGGGAGGGTGACTCTAGTACATTTCTAGGCAGCCCATTCTGATGCCTCACCACTCACACAGACTAAACCAGGTTTGAACTGTTCCATGTTATTTCCCCTCCTATCTCTCTCAGATTCTCATCTATTTAAAATTGGTAGCACTTACTACAGCTTATTGGATTTGAGATCCCATCATCAGCCACAGTTAGCACTACCATGCTATTATGACACCATAGAAATAGGAGATGTGTATGGGTGCTAAATAGCCAGTATTATTTATTCGTATCAAATGTGCAAACTCATCAAGACCTGTGCATATCAACATTGATGCTCTGGAAATGAACTGCATTTTTTAATCATGTTGAGACAGTTTCATGTACCGTGTTCTGGCACTTACGTGAAGACTTTCCATATTTGATAACTAATCTGATGTTCTCACAGAACACTTCTCTGAACTGCTGAAATTTTGACTAACATTGCAGTTACATAGCTAGAGACCTGCTAGGATTCTCCTGGACTGATTCCTCTAAAGCCTTTTCTCCTCTTTCCAATTTATGTGCAAGTCACTACACTTCCAAAACAAAGCTACAGGATTTTTTTTCATTGTTTCTAACAAAACTAATGGAAAGTGAATTATTTAATATAAAGAGTAGAAAACACATACTCTTTGAAAAAAAATCCAGGTCAATGATCAAGAACTATTACCTGCATCCTGAAGGTGAAGTTTCATTTCTGGAAACCAAGGGAGTCAGCTAGAGCGCATCCTTGTGTGCCCTTGATGCAAAATTTAGGTTAGAAACATAGTAAACAGGTATGCTCGCCTTGTGTAATATTTGCATAGAAGCATAGCAAACTTAGAACAAAGAACTGGCCAAGATAGCCAGCACCTCACTGTGTGGTAGTCTGGGTGTTCCCCGCCCTCCCACGCTTCAGAAAAATCACCCAGACTAGACTCAGCCAGCCCTGGAAATACGAATGAAGCTTATATTTACAGCTGGCACAATTTACAAGCAGATATTTACAGTATATACAGAAATATACAAGGTAAAAAGGTAATACAGAAACACAACAGCCCTCCCAGAAACCTGAGTCCCCAGGAGGGTCTCTCAACCACCCCTTCACCTTCCCCCTACCCCTCTCAACCTTAGCCCAGTCCCAAAGAAGAATAGAGGTTCAGCCAGGGGAGTTAGGAAGCAAAGTGGATTAGTCAAAAATGGAGGGTGAGGTTAGAGAGTAAGATGCAGCTCAGCCAGTTCCCCAATCCCAAGCAAGAGTGGTTATCTATGTTTTTATTTCTTGTTCCTATACATCTCAGCAAGCCTTTGAGCGAAGTAGACATCACCATTGTTTTCCTTCCACAACCTGTAATCTAGTTCTTCTCACCAAAACATTCTAGCTAGGCTCAGACTAGCACACACTGTTATCCAATAAGAATGTTAAAAACAATATTTTACCTAATCACTATATTCCAGAGCTTGTAGAGTTGCCACACCTTGTAGAACAGCACATAAAAAGACTGATACTGCTGTAGTAATAAACTGCTTTGGCTTCAACTACTATGTCCACATATTCTTGAGTCGCTGTTATTTTGTCTGTCACTAATCTATACAGCGACATCCATGAATTGTCACAGTGCTGACTTGTCTCTGTTGTAATGTGAAGAAGCATCCTTTCCATCTCTATTGATACTTCAAGGAAGACTTTCCTCATTGTGTTCTATAAGAACCAGACTCAATTTCCATTAGCTATCTCTAGGGGAAAATGAGCAAACAAACCAAAAAACACCAACACACTTTAACTCACCATAGGAGAAAAAATATTTCATTTTTCAAAACCTGTCAAAAATTAAATCTCTGTTGGCTTAAGCAGAATAAGTAACTCAGGTGTTATCAAAGATAGATGAATGAGTACTTGTCTCTATTCACAGTTAGGTTATTCCAACATTAGCTTTTTATCTCCCAAAACTACCAAACTTCATTATTCCAAAGTATTTTCCAAAACAGCAACAAATCATAGAATCATGGATTCAACCAGGTTGGAAGAGACCTCCAAGATCATTCAGTCCAACCTAGCACCCAGCCCTATCCAGTCATCTAGACCATGGCACTAAGTGCCTCATCCAGGCTTTTCTTGAACACTTCCAGACACGGTGACTCCACCACCTCCCTGGGCAGCCCATTCCAATGCCAATCACTCTCTCTGGGAAGAACTTCCTCCCAACATCCATCCTGTACTTCCCCCAGCACATCTTGAGACAGCAGATGTGCTGGCTTTTCCCTATATACATGTACAAAGCATAGGTGGCTGTCCATATAGATCTTCCAACAGCACTTGCAAATGCACGTGTAAACATGGGGTGGGTTGATCTTGGTCAGCTGCCAGACACCAAACCAGCTCCTATCTCAAGCCTCTTCCTCAAAAGGAAAGGAGATAAAATGAAAAGCTTGCAGGTCAGGATGAAGAAATGACTCATCAACTACTTTCACAGGCAAAAGTCTTGACTTGATGAAAATTAATTTCACTTATTGACGATTAGTAATGGAGTTGGATGGTAAGAAATAAACCTAAAACACTTTCCCCCACTCCCTACCCTTGTTTCCCAGGCTCAATTGTACTTCTTCACATGCAGCTCCTCTACCTTCCCACTAACCCTGGGCCCTATAAGGTGACAGGACAGGGGCTGTGATCAGTCCATGGCAGCTCCTCTGTGCCACTTTGTCCTCATGCTGCTCCCTACTCCAGCCTGGGCTCTTTGTGGGCTGCAGGTCCTTCAAGGCATGCCCAGCTGCTGTGGTGTGATCTTCCCCACAGTCTGCAAAAAAGTCCTGCTCCAGTCCCTGGGCCACCTCCTGTTCCTTCTTCTGTTCTCACCTGGCTGTTCACGCTGTTGTTTCTTACAATATTGTTTTTTAATGTTTTTTTTTTTTCTCTTTCTGAATCATTCTTTATTTTTACAATTTAGAACTAAGAAAAATATGTGCTTTGAGACCTGAATCTTACCAACCTGAATAATCTGGGAGATGTGTGTAAGTTTGAATGATTCAGTCATAAACATTTAGAAATTTATGCCAGGCAACACGATTTGCCTCTGATTTCTGTCCAGTCAACCCTCTCCCAGTTCCCCCATTACTATGTCACCATCTATATCTGATTGATGCATCTCAGTATTTCAAAGTCTGAGATTAATGATCAAGTTTGCACTCGTGTTCACCTGATTTTAAAGGAAGGAGTGGGACTTGAATTGTGGAGATTAAAGAAGGAAAATATTTTTCTTGTCTTCCCATGGCTGAAAGGTCATTCTTGAGCAGAATTGGTTTAAATAATTTATTGTGAGCTACTGAGTCATAACAGCATTACCGATCTGTCTTTCACTAGTGACAGTCTACTTTTTCAACTGTATTTCTTTATTCTGTAGTAGAATCTAAATAACTCTCAGTATGCAGTAACCAGAAATGTTTAAGCATGTTGCAACTGCATAATAATGCATCAGATCTGTATATTTTATAGTCTGACAGAGAAGTGCCTCGATGGAATGACACACTAAAAAGAAGTGTTTTGCTTGGGAACAGCATGCCTCTAGTAGCTTCTAGTGCATCATTTATTTACTAAGCATCCTGTGCATACTCTCTTTGCAAAAGGAGCTGATTTGAGTCTCCAGTCATCTCCTGTTCGATCTACTGATCTACTTTTCACATTTCTGCATTGGCACTGAGAGTCTGCCTACTTCATTAAACTCCTCTTTACTTTGTCTGCTTCATTGTTCTCTGTACTCTAAGGTGATTGATATGTCCCTTATCACATCTTTTAGTAATCCTGAAAAGTTGCCTAGAAGTTAAAATAACTCTTATAGCTGCTAGTATTTCACAAATTTAATTTGGTCTCCAAGACAAATATAAAATATCAAATATTCAAACATTTTTGTTTTCCCCACCTAACCAAAGACATTCTGGATCACATTCTCTGAGAGAATGAAGAAGTTTGGTGCCTTGAAAAGTGTATCTACCAAAATGCCTTTCTAGTTACTGACAATGATTGCAAAAGCTTCCTTAACCATAACGACAAATGTTTCTAGATGCTATGTAAATGAGCCAAAACACCTTTCCTTGAGAGAGAGTGCATAGTCCTCCTCTCCAAGATATGGACGTGCTGGGATATGTCCAGAGAAGGGCCACGAAGATGATCAGAGGGCTGGAGCACCTCTCCTATGAAGACAGACAGAGAAAGTTGGGGTTGTTCAGTACAGAGAAGAGAAGGCTCTGAGGAAACCTTATTGTGGCCTTCCGGTATCTGAGAGACTTTTTAGGATGTCGGGTAGTGATAAGACTAAGGGGAATGGATCCAAGCTAGAGGAGGGTAGATTTAGATTAGATGTTAGGAAGATGTTCTTCACCACAACAGTGGCGAGACACTGGAACAAGTTGCCCAGGGAGGTGGTGGAGGCGCCATCCCTGAAGGTTTTTAAGGCCAGACTGGATGTGACTCTGGGAAAACTATCTAGTGGAAAGTGCCACTGCCCATAGAAAGGGGGTTGGAACTAGATGATTCTTGAAGTCTCTTCCAACCCTGACAATTCTGTGATTCTTCTTTTGACCCTTAATGATTATTTCAGAAAGGAGTTAAGGCCTCTGTGGAGATATGGATCTCATTGTGAGAAAAAGGTCCACTTGGCAGAATTTATGTTGTTCAAGAAATGTGGAGTAGCATAAAACTATCATGGAAAATAAAAAGTAAAGGAGAAAAAGCAAGCAAGCAAGCAAGCAAACAAACAAACAAACATTAAAAAATAAAAGAAACACCACATCCTGTCATGAAGCTGTTGGCCTCCATGCAGAGCTAGCTCCTGTGTTAGCTGTGTTTTGGCAACACAGACTGATTGAGGACAGCAATTCTTGTGGGTTCCTCTGTGTAGGTAAGGGGCCCATGGATTGCCACACATTTCCATGGTTTCAGCTCTGCAAGCCAACCACCCCTTCCAACTTAGCAGTCTTTTTTTATGCTGTTTCCCCCAACTTATCCTACGCAGTCTCACCCTTTCTAATCTGAGGCAACCTTAGGAGTCTCTTTCCTTATCATGGAATGAGATGGAAGGTAAATCAAGCCATCTAAGAGAATATGGAAAATCTCAACACTGAAAATGGGCTATGGAAAAATCTTGTTTTAAAAAGGAAAAGCTGCTATTACAGGGAGTGTATAGTCAATGTACACTTCTGCTGGCATTAACAGGTGCTAGAGAACGAAGCTGTTGTTTACATGTTTTAATTGTATTGCACCAAGAAAGACAATTTATTTCTATTTACCTCATAGTTAGATCTGCTATTGATATCATATCCATTTCAAAATTCAGGAATAATGATATTAAGCTTTCAAAGGTCTTGAAATGATTAATTAATTGGTTTGTAAATCCTTTCCTTTATGTGAAATCAAAGTGCTATGTATATAAAGGACTGGGCTGTACTCGCCTAGATTATGCTAATGTGTAGGTGTACGGTCTATGCTCAAGACTATAGAAACAGGGTCACAACGAACAACAAAGGTATCCAGTGGGATTCACATTGAATCGTGTGGAGTCTGTGTTGTCCCTTGTGGCAATATGAAGCTTTTGGCACAGCAGCACATGGGAAATTGTTAGTTAAGATGAATAGGATGAGGATTAATACAAAACCGTCAATGCAGTAAGGTACAAGCCAAAGGGAAGACAATGAGGTGTGTTGTGCTGTTAAACCATTGGGCTAGATGCATACTGCTTGTGAAAGTCCTCAGGGAGCAGCACTCAGCTCTGGCCAAAGGAAGGGATCTGCCAGCTGAGACTGTCAGTGAGACAAATGCATATGAAATATTCAGAGATATATTGAAGCTTAAAATTAGAAGTTCCTAGCTTCTAGAGACATAAGGTTCTGCTGTTTCAAAGAAGCACAAAAGAAGAGAGTAAAAAGTAAAAGATTAATTTAATCATCTGAACTTCTGAATGAAACTGATTCTGTTTGATAAATGACACCACAAATGAGCATGTAATGTTGCCCAAGGTCCTTCAAGGATAACTTCAAGGAGTTCTTGGCTGAGATAATTTAGTCAGTTTCTTCATGAGCTTGTTTGGACTTTAGCTACGAATACACAAAACCAGGGCATCCAGAGGATGACTCCACCGACTCTGGAAGTAACACTGGCAAGCACACAGGCACAAAAAGTGCAGGAGGCCACGGACGCAAAATCATCAGCATAGACAAGGCTGCAAATTTAGTGGTCCTGAACAAAAAGTGTGTGTTGGCCATCGAGTTGGCCAGTTTTTCAAGGGCACGGTGCCTCTAACAGGGCACCCCATACTGTAGTTATGTTGGTCAATGAGTGGAGAAATAAATCAAGACCTTGAGAGACATGCCAGATTTGCTTCTTATTCCCATAGATACTTCGAGAAAGATAATAAAGTAGTATTTCCTTATTAAAACCTAGCCAACAGTCTTCTAATTAATCTTCACCTCTGTCCCTTCTTAAGAATATATTGTAAAGACCTGTAATATACCCACGAGCTCTACTATGTAGGTCTGAATGACTTGTCTCCTTGTCTCTGCTCAGCCAAAGATCTTGTTAAAGTCAATGTTTTGTTTTTTTTCTGTAAAGGGTCTTATTTAGCAGTGTCACTGCAAAATTTATTCCCCTACCTCAGGCTTCCCTAAACAGTTCCTTTACTGTCTTGACACTTACTTCTTTATACAAGACATTATCCAATACGTGTTTCCTAGGTTCATTGATTTTAATGTCTACATTCTAGCTTTAAAGGCTCATTTTGCATGACTCAAGGTTAAATATATTTATGGAACACAATTGTACTAGGTAACTGGGCCCTGATTTATAAAGTATTGATATGTGTCTTAAAGCAAGGAAAATTCAAAGCCAAGC
Organism: Tricholaema leucomelas; assembly: GCA_013400475.1. Classification (NCBI taxonomy): domain Eukaryota; kingdom Metazoa; phylum Chordata; class Aves; order Piciformes; family Lybiidae; genus Tricholaema lacrymosa; species Tricholaema leucomelas. The sequence goes on along the minus strand of WAAF01012399.1, from coordinate 477,069 downwards.
TGATCTCAGCTTGCTTTGAATTTTAAAAAACATGGATTTTCTAAACCACATTCTGCATTCTATACATAGATGATTTCTGCTACAACCTCAGAAATTAATGAGGTTATGGTAGATACAAAGCTAGGTACTTTTTGACTCCAGACTAATCATAGTGTGATCTACCATTTGGGATTTTTTCCCCCTGCACATTAATGGTGCATGTGTTAATATATTACCCACTTTAGTCTGAGATCATCTAAGCTGTATTTTCTGTGGTCACAACTGGAAAGCCCTTAAGCAAATGTAACAGCTAATACAGGAGACAAAGGGAAAGATTCAGTCAAATTACCTAGGATTTTTTTTAAGCTTCAGTGGCATAGAGAAAAATATCTTATTTTTGATGCAATCTTAAAAAATGGGTGCAGATGAGGTGTAGAAAATCCAAGGACAATCACACAATGAAGGGTCGTCTGAGACAAGTCGATCACAGGGACTTTCAGCTGCTCTGAAATTCCAGCCTAGTGTCACAGGGTATAGAATTATTTTTTGATACTGTTTTTAGGTGCAAGGTAAAAGGTAAACCATAGACAGGCAGTAAAGCAAACGTATGTGGAGATCAAGAATTGAGGAATCTTTGCACACCAGAAAGTCTTGGTTTTTGTCATGTGTAAGAAGTGTGCGTTTTCATCCCACAGGCACCTTCTGAGCATTATGAGTTACCCACTGAATTCACTGAAAACCAGCAGATTCACAATTAAGTTTTTAAGCACTGGAAATTTAGCCCTCAAAATTTTCTGTGCTCTTTAGATGGCTCTGGTCACAGCTGCTGGTCACAAAGGGTCCTATGCCATGTTCCACGATAATTCTGGTGTTGGGGCGCAGGACTCAGGCACTCACACATGAGTAGGGTACACAGTTGGTGCATGAGCAGTGCCCAGGGTGGAGCGTTCTGGTGGCATCTGAGCAGCAGAGGAAGAGACTTTCAGTGGGCAGGTGATCATCCAACCCTGAAGGCACAAGGTGCAAGGCGCACCCCAAGGCTCTACATTTTTTTTCTTAAAGTAGGAGATAATTAAACTAATATTATTATTAAAATCAACAGGAATTTGAAACACACACCCACCAAATACAAAGTATTTCTGTTTTATTTGCCAGAGTATCAGTTTGTAAACTTTTACACGTAGCTGAGAGAGACAGTAGAAGGCAAACAGAACACATGGGCCACAAAAATGAGTCCTAAACACTAATCTTCCTTCGTGTTGAATGATTTCAAGTGAAATTTATTAATCTTTTATGACAGAAGAAACACGGAGCAGTCTTTCAGTATTTGAAGGGGGCCTACAGAATAGATTGAGAGCGACTCTTTTTTATGAAAGCATGGAGTGACAGAGTGAGGGGTAATGGCTTTAGAATGGAAGAAGATAGATTTAGACTAGACATTAGAAAGAAATGGAGGGTGGTAAGGTACTGGAAGATGTTACTCAGAGAAGCTGTGGAGGTTCCAACCCTGGAAGTGTTCAGCGTCAGATTGGATACGGCCTTAAGCAACCTGGGCTAGCAGGAGGCATCCCTGTTGATGTCCAGTAGGTTGAAACGAGGTGACCTTTAAGGTCCCTTCCAACCAAAACTATTCCATGAGACATTTCTGTCTGATTAATAATTTATCAAGGACATTCGCAAGATCTTAAAATGCGTATGTTCTTCCTGATTCAGGTTTTAATTGTGCATAAGCATATATTAACACATTTTCGGGATTTCTGTGAGTTCACAGCACTCTCTGACTAGCTGAAAGGGGAGTGCATTTGAAGCACGTCTCTTGAAAAATTGCTAGTAGTGGATCGATACTGTATTACTATATATTACAGAGTTATACAATGGTATGTACTTGGTTGACACTATGTGCCCCATTAAGAGGCATATTTAATATGCAAGGGAAAAACATTTACTTTCCATGAACAGGACCACAACCTTCAAGCAATAGCTCCCCATATGTCTCAATCGAAACCAATAAAGACAGACGGGGGGGTGGGGGGAAGAAAGGTGAAGAAATTATCACATACTACCGAAGGATTTCCCCCTCTAATCTCATTTTCCCTGAGTCTTTTATACTTCGCAGGCAGTTTGCAACAGCAGAGAATGGTTTCACAAACCTCTGTTTTAAAAGTCCGGCACGCTGAGGCAGGGCTCGCGGGCACATCTCCGCCCGTTCATCCCCGCCCGCCCGCGCATCGCCAGCTCCTGCATTGTCCCACCGTGTCAGGGAAGCTGCGGTCCGCTGGACCACTCGGCATCGCGTCTGGGAAGTGTCGTCCTATAGCGACAGCCCGTCCGCCCCGCCGCTACTGCCGTCAGAGTACCCCCGGCGCCGGGGCACTCACCGGAGGCAGGCCTGGCCGGCCCGGGCCGGGCCAGCGGCCGAGACCAGGAGAGCCGGGGCGGGGCTGGCTCCGTGAGGTCAGCGGCGGACGGGCCAATGAGCGACACGGCGCGGCGGGCGGTGCAGCCAGGGTGCTCCTCGTGCGGCGACTGCATGGAGAGGGCGGTGGCGGCGGGCGTGGGGCGCGGGGTTCCGGCGCGCCCCCGCCCATTCAGGGGCCGGGACTGAAGGAGGCGGTGCCGCTGCCCGGGCACAGGTGCGGCGGCGGCGCGGGCGGGTGAGCAGCACCCTCCTCCCGGCGGCACCCGGCGGGGGATGTGCCGGCCGCCGGGGGCGCGCCGCCCGTGGGAAGCGCACTCCTAACGCCACCTGGGCGCCGCAGGGAGCAGGCGGCGCGAGGTCGCCGGGAGCCGGCCAGGTAGGAAAAGAAACGCCTGTTCGGGAGGGTCTGAAGGGCTTTTGTTTGGTTTTCTTCTCTTGTGTGGCGGGTGTGCCGGTGGCGATGAGCGGGGTTGCTCGGGCCAGCAGCGCAGCGGGACTCCTTGCGGGAAAGTTGCGGGAACAATCCCTGCGTGCGGGCGGCTTGTAGAGCCGCAACTCCCGCTGCCTGCTGCTCCCCGTCCACTCGGGGCGAAAAGCTGCGCTTGCCGTGACGGCGGCTGCCGGGAGGCTCCGCGGAGCGTGACAGGGCTGCCCCCCTGCCTGCGGTGCTCCGCAGAGCGGCCGCTCCCGCGAACTGGTGCGCCCCTTCAACAGCGAGACGAGGTGCCGGCCGCCCTGGTGTGCACTCCCGTGGTGTCGTCCCTTCGGTGGGGCCGGTGGGATCGGGGGCCGGGGCTGTACAGCACGGACGGCCCGTCTTGCCGTACCTCACGCTGGAAGACCCGGGACACGGCTCGACGTGCTGCCGGGGCAGTGCAGGAGCGCGCAGCGGTGCGCGGCACCTACCCCTCCTCCAGTCGTTGCCTCCGCGCAGTGCGCCCGGTGTTTTTTCCTTTCTGGGTGAGCGACGTTTCTAAGGGCTCTGTACCGGAGTGTGAGCTGTCGTGCAGCGCGAGTTTGGAAAGGCATCAGTGGGCAGGGTGCGCGCTGCCAGCGCACCCACGGGAGCGTCTGAAGCGGAGCCCAAGTATTTACTTAAACCCGGAGCTAGGCGTATGCCCTTCGCTGTATGAATTTCGGGGCAGAGAAACCCCAGTGCCTCGTGTTCAGGGCCGTGGATCTGCTCGTGTGGGTTTTCTTACAGATTAGCGTACTTCTGATTGGAATTGCTTTTGGAAAAATACAAATCCCAGCAAATATCTGTGCTGACCATATATAGAAGTAATTGTGGACAGAACGGTTAACTTCAATATTGCTGGCACACGTCGAGAAACTTTTTAAAAAGCAAGCGAAAGCCGGGATGTATCATAAGGATTTTTTCGCCTAAGCAATGTATTTTTCTGCGTTTACACTCTGCGTTGGCAGAAATGCCCACAGTTTCCTTATTTACATACCTGTACACTTCAAAATCAATGAATGATAGATCGGGTTTGTTTCCTCTTCTTCTGTATGTTGTGTTGGTTTGTTGTTGGTTTGTTTTTGTCTAACTTGGTTTGGGCCAGGACCACAGTAGGTAACAATGCTTTGTTTTCAAAATCGAAGCTCGGTTTGGTAGCTTTCAGAAATGTGCTTGGAAGCAAGCTGGTCACTTGTACAGCAGCAGTTCTCCGTGGCGTGGAAGAAGTATTGCAGGGCTTTCAGATCTTGCGTGTTCTAAAAAGTTTTCATCTTTTGCATTTTCAATCTTTCTTAAAACATTTCTCTCTCTCTCTCTTTTTTTTTTTTTAATAGCTCTGTTATTGCCAGAGTTTTTCTACATTTACGTTATTGCCCTGTAGAGCAATATGAAGGTTATATTTTCCAGTGGTGAATTGCATTCCAAGTAGTATGCTTTTACTTCAGTGCTGTGTGAGTCTTAACAGGGTAACTTCATCTTTAAGGAGGAAGAACTGTTTGACGTGAATTGAACTGCTGAAAACCATTGTCTTGGACTACTTTGGATGTAGCACTTTTGCTGGATTTTAGTAGCAATGAAATACTCTAGGGATAATCCAGCATTAAATTCACCTGACTTGCTGCCAGCTATATCAAAACAAGTTGCAAGTTTTCTTCTACCGCCTGCAGTCTGCCACTTAACACAGAAATTCAGATTTCCTTTATGTCGCACTTTAACCAAAAAAAAAAAAAATAGAAACCAATATATTACAGAAAAATAATACTGTAAGGTACAAATTAATGTATTTAAAGTAGATGGATGATAACAGGACTGACTGCATACTTTTTCATAACTCTATATTGTCGAGAGTAATCTGTTTGTTACTGAAAGAAATATGAATTTCATCTTACTTTTAGTAGTATGGTCTGCATCTAGCACCTTGCAAATACACTTTAGAGTAGCAATCTCAAAAGCAGGTTTTTGTGGTGAAAACCAACTGTGACTACATGAAGCATCATAAACACAGTAGTGTCTTAAATTAAAGTTCTAAGTATTAACATTAAGGATTAAAATGTCTTCATTAACTTGTAATCTGCTCTGAAAAATTGTGAGACTTAGGGCACTTCATTCTAAAGCTATAGTTGCTGCTTTAAAACTAGCCATCCTCCCTTTATTGTGTTAGTATTTCGATTTTAGTCCTACTGCTATGAATGTTTCGAAGATTAAGTGCTGAAATACTAAAGGAAAAATCTTTTGATGACTAAGGCAGAAATTTATCCTACATAAATACCATAATGTTATAGTTCTTATGTTCATACCTTCCCTTCTTTAGTCTTGATTTTAGCAGATAGCCTAAATGCATACTGTGTGCTGAGTGCAATTACTGTGCTTATGCAGCGTTATTTGACTCGACGAGGAAGGGGAAAGGGTACAGAAGGTGCTTGATGGTAGAGGAAAGTTTGAAATGTTCTGGGTGACCTTAATTTTGTATGTTATCATGTTATGGCTTGTTTGCCATTAAGAAGAGGTGGTGCTATGAGGGTGAATAAAAGTATCTGTGAGACATTTGAAGGAAGTCTCTGTTCAGTGCATGTAAATGCATGGTGACTGTTTAGTATATAATATACCAGTTTAGTATCCCTTACGGTAGTGTCAGCTTTTGATTTGGTGAAAACCTATAATTAGGCTTTAAAATAAGGAGTAGTATAGATAAAAATATGTGGGGGAAGATGTGCAATGCAATCTCTATCAGTATGCTCGGCTATATTTAAGTATCTTCGTTTGTGCACATGTAACAGATGTTTAAATAGATCTGTAAGCTTGGAATGAAAAGAAAGAGCCTGGTAATAGCAAAAGTAGTCTGTTTTGCAAATTCAACGGTGTTTCTGCATCCTTCATGACTTCCTCTTAAGTCTGTCCTCAAAAGAAGACTGTTGGTTCTGCTAGACTGCACAGCTGCTGTAATGTGTGAAGCTCTGTCAGTTAGAGATGCTAGGAGAGTATATATCAACTACATCTCTAGATGCACAAACTGTGCTTCTCAGTCCCTCCATCAGAATGTTGTAGAATATACACTGGGATACATTCCTGATGATGTTAAGGTGCAAAACAGAATAGGGTAAGCTTAGTGTGCCATATTTCGAGTGTGACTTTGTTCTTATGAGTTGTTTATTTTTGTTTTAAGAGAGGATAAGAGCATGCTGCCACATTTTCTACTCCGTGTGTCTTGGTTGAATGCCATCTATGTGTAAACCTAGCTAAGAGATTCAGTGAGGGCAAGGAAAAGCCATTCTTTTGAATATAAATTGTTGAAACTACTGTGTACGAAATAGAAAAGGATGAAAGATTAACCCTATCACCCATTCTGAGTATGTGATTTCGTGGTGGAGACATTAATGTAAAGGAATTTAGGCTTAAGTGAATTTCTTAGATGTTTGCAAACTAAAGGCAGTGTCTTATCTGTGGGTGGAAAATTTTTGGAAAAACAAAAGCAAAATGTCTAATTTAGATTACAAATTATAAATATTCAGTAGCTGAAATGAGAGCTGGAGGCAGATACTTCTGTAAATTAATCTTAGTGGAGATAGTTAGAGACATATTTAATAATACAGCTGCAGTACAGATTATGAGAGAATGTCTTCCTGGATATGATTTGAAAATGCAGCCACTTGTCAATGCCATTACCTTTCCTCCTCTGTTTTCTGTGCTTTTATTCTGAAGTTGGACTAAACATATCCTTAACTGTTTAATTTTGGAAACTTTCCCGCAAGCAAATTTGGAGTTTTGTTCATTTAACCAGATGCAATACAGCAGTGCAGCCGCAGTATGACAGAGCTCCGTACAGACCAAACCATGATAATTTGTTCAGTCTCTGTTAGCTTTATATCTGGTCTGGGTCTTCAGGACATTGTGCTTGCTCCGTACTCGTCAAGGTAGAGGATGCGACTGGGTGATTCAGGATCTCAAGTTACATTCAACAGTTGATAGAATTGTGCTTGATGGTATTTCTGATTAATGTAGGTGGGGATTTTTTGTTTCTTGGTTTTTGGTGTTGTGGGTTTTTTTTGTTATTGTTGTTGGTTGTATTTTTCTTTTGGTAGGTATTTCCCCCCCTCCCCCTCTAAAAAAGAAGGCTGTGTACTGGTGTGTAAGGATAATCTCTCACTGTGATGATGATAATGAGCAGATGATAATCTTTCCTTCTGCATTCCCAGTATATCCCTGTGGAAAAAGATTAATCTTAACATGTAAAAGTTTATATTAAACAAACAGTATTGGACTTTTCCCTCTCGTCTCAATTGTCTATGAAATTATAGATATTTTGGGAGAGATGGAAAAAAAAATCCTTAGAGCTTCTAGAACTTACCTCCGTTGATCTGCCTCACTTCTGTTAGAGAAAATGATTTATTCTCAGTATTTGTGGTTGGCTGAGGTGTGTTTTGTGTAAGGTTGTTCGCCTGTTTAGCTCTAGATATGTTCACTTGTACTGTTCTGTCTACTGTTATCTTACTTGACAGCATCAGGTGTATTGAAGCCAGGTATTGAGGGCTCTTTATGGGCCTCAAAGCTCCATGAGAGATGTAAAAGGACCTCATTTTGAATCAAATCTATAGAGTAGTGACAATGTGGATTATTCTTCAGCCTTCATATTCCTTCTTTTACTTCTAACAGAAGACCCCAGGATTAGTGATGTTGTGAAGTCTTCCCAACATAAGTGTAGAAGGACTGAGGCATCATCTGTAGCACCTAAAGGAAATAACCTTGACAGTTTTGAAGGGGAAAAATAATACTATGTATCATCCACAAGTATTTGAAAGTAGCTCTGATGGGCAATCTAGCACTAACCTACAACTCCATCATTTCATTATGAAATAGGTAGATTTACTGAGTTCAGCAGTTATGTGGGTTTCTAATAGCAGAAAATACATTATTAAGGCTGTCAAATCATACTTGAAAAAGTCTTAATAAATGCATACTGAAGAATGACAGCATTTCACTAGGCAAGTCAAGCCTAAAAGACAACCCTAGATAATTCTCTCTAAAATCTTAAATACCTTGTAGAAGGTGCTAGGCTGCAACCAAACCAAATTGTTTAATGAGGTAACAGAAGTCTCGGTGTAGAATATTAAGTATTGCTTCTGGTTTCATGTGACCTGAGCTTCATGGCTATTACTCAGGAATGAGAGCAAATAGGTCATTATCTTGAAGCAACATACTTGCAGTCACTAATAATTTAAAGAAATGGTCTCTGCAAAAGACTGAAAGAACAGAATCAAATCTGTAGGGAAAAGTATTCAATTCTCCTTTCTTATATTAACATAGAGGAGCTTTCCCTCAGTGCCGTTGTGTGTGAAAGGAGACACATCCCTGTGCTCTCATAGGACTTAGAATCATAGAATCAATCAGGTTGGAAGAGACCTCCAAGATCATCCAGTCCAACCTAGCACCCAGCCCTATCCAGTCAACTAGACCATGGCACTAAGTGCCTCATCCAGGCTTTTCTCGAACACCCCCAGGGACCACGACTCCACCACCTCCCTGAAACACATCAGAGACTGGGTCCATCTTGAGCTGTTGAGGCAGCAGTACTCATGCTGCACATAATGAAGCTTGAAATATCCTTTATGCCTGAGTTTTAGAGGCAAGCTCTATATGGGTTGGCAATGCGCAATTTTATTGCCTCTCTTTTTTTTGGCCAGAAGCCTTTTAGCACTCTCCCATTTCTCTAGTAAAAATTAATAGTACTAACTGCCACTTCTTTTATCATTAATTTCTGAATCAACACAAAGTATTGCTATAGCAACAAACCCTTTCAAACTTCACTGCAGACAATTAGTAGGAGCATTCAATCTCAATATGTAATAAGCACAATAGTAAGGACTGTTCAAAGGATTAAAGAACTTTTAGAAAGGAGTAATGCAGACACTCAAAACTGTCATGAAAGAACAGACCTTGAAAATTTCTGGAATTATTTTTTTATTAATCATCTCCAATCGCTGGATAAAAGTGCATAGTTGCTTCTAACAAAATAATTACAGCTCACTGTCTCCTCAGAGATAAAATACATCTCCCTGTGGAATGTTCTGCAGATTTTTCTCTCTGATAATGATGTTTCACCATAAACTGCTGCATCTTCTCTCAAAGAATGACTGCCTTCAGTCCTGGTGGTGGATGTGTGGGGAAAACCCAAAGTAAGTTTCAGGATTAGCTGAACATCAAACATTCCAAATGTAGGAAGTCAGAATTAAATAGACCTTTATCTACTTTTGCATTGATAGCCTTTCAGTGAAATGGATTGCTATTGACACTGTCTGTCACAACAAGCTCCTGGCAAAGCTGGTAGCTTGTGGCAAAGACATATTCACTCTGAACTGGGTCAAGAACTGCCTGGAGGGCTGGGCCCAGAGAGTGGTGGTGAATGGTGCCACATCCAGTTGGCAGCTGTCACTAGTGGTGTGCCTCAGAGATCAGTGCTGGGCCCAGTCCTGTTCAATATCTATTGATGATCTGCACCAGGTGATTGAATCCAGCATCAGTAAGTTTGCAGGTGACACCAGGCTAGGAGCAGGTGTGGATCTGTTGGAAGGTAGAAGAGCCCTGCAGAGGGACCTGGACAGGCTGGATGGGTGGGCAGAGGCCAATGGGATGAGACTTAACAAGGCCAAGTGCAAGGTTCAACACTTTGGCCACAATAACCCCAAGCAGGACTGCAGGCTGGGAACAGAGTGGCTGGAGAGCAGCCAGGAGGAAAGGGACCTGGGGGTGCTGGTAGATAGTAGCTGAAGATGAGGCAGCAGTGTGCCCAGGTGGCCAAGAGAGCCAATGGCATCCTGGGCTGTATCAGGAACAGTGTGGCCAGAAGGACAAGGGAAGTTATTTTTCCCCTGTACTTGGCACTGAGTACACACCTTGAGTACTGTGTCCAGTTCTGGGCTCCTCAATTCAAGAGAGATGTTGAGGTGCTGGAATGTGTCCAGAGAAGGGCAACAAAGCTGGTGAGGGGCCTGGAGCACAGCCCTATGAGGAGAGGCTGAGGGAGCTGGGGTTGTTTAGCCTGGAAAGGAAGAGTCTCAGGGGGGACCTCATTGCTGTCTACAACTACCTGAAGCAAGGTTGTAGCCAGGTGGGGATTGGTCTGTTCTGCAAGGCAACGAGCAACAGAAGAACGGGACACAGCCTCAAGTTGTGCTTGGGGAGATCTATGCTGGATGTTAGGAGGAAGTTGTTGCCAGAGAGAGTGATTGGCATTGTAATGGGCTGCCCAGGTTGATGGTGAAGTCACTGTTTAAGAAAAGTCTGGATGAGGCACTTAGTGCCATGGTCTAGTTGATTGGACAGGGCTGGGTGCTAGGTTGGACTGGATGATCTTGGAGGTCTCTTCCAACCTGGTTGGTTCTGTGATTCTATTTTCATTTTACCTTGTTGTCTCATGCGATAACAAGCAGATGAGAAGTTACCCATATATGCGCACACACAGATCAGGAGGTGTAAGGGGTGTGGAAGTGTCAAATATCTCAGTAACACTGGAATAAAATGGAATTGTCTCTGACTTCAAGTCCATGATTTGTGTTACTGTCTGTGATAGGTTTTGAGGTACTGAAAGCTTGTAAAATTTTAGGGGAAGCTGTGTTATCTGAACATGTTGATTGCAGTGGAAGACAGCTGTGTGAGATGGAGGAATAAGGCCAGGTGAAGGGTAAACCCAAGAAAACATCAAATTAAGGATATGGAGGTAATTAAAGGAGGAGGAGTAGGAAATAAGTCTGAAGATGGTATCCCAGGAGCCTGTGACTCTTGCAAGTATACAGGATAAAGAACAGGAAAAGGAGGAGGGTAAAAGAAAAATGCCACTTGTCTCAATGCTAAGGGAAGAACATGCCCGAGTCAGAGATCCTGGGGAGGATGTGGTGAGTTTCTGGAGAAGAAAGGTCACTGTGTGGACTTCTGCTTCACCTCATGCAGTGAGTGGCTTCTTCATAGTGCTTCACTAGATGTTAATACTCGCTCTTCTGTATCTTATTAAAAGGATGTTTTGTTATGTGTAGCACACCCACTATGCACCAGACCTTCTCTGGTTCCCCTGGTCAGACTGTTAGCTTTGCAAGTGGTTGTTATTAGATGGCAACTGCTGAAAATGCAATAACTTGCAAGGTCAGAGTTCTGCAACTTTCTCTTGTTAGAGCCCTTCTTCATGGGAGCCCTCTAGAACCCTTTGCATAGTGTCAGTCACAGTTTTCAAGTGGTCAAAGCATGTAGTCTCTCCAAGTTATCTCTTTGGTTGTTTGTTACAGTCTTCTGGCTTTAAGTGGGAAATCTTAAAGAAAAAGCTGTAATGAAAGATAAATGATAATTGCAAAAGCTTATAGTGAAGAAATGCTGAGTGTGTTTTACTTCCAGGATTCTTGGAAGAAAAATGATCCCTGGGGTATTTATGTATGTAAATATCTTTCTGAAATACCTATTGCAGAAAATGTCTTCCAATGAATAGAGAATGAGCAAAGTCATCTTAACAAAATGTCTCTTAAGGCAGACTGAAAAAAGAGAAGAATTGGAATCCAATTTTGAGTCTGGAGCTGCTGAGGTAAATTAAGAGAGATTTAAATCTAATAAGGAGGCTTGGTTGGTTGATAGAGTTGTTTATTTCAAATGTCTTTTTCTAGTTACTGTTTTGTATAAAATTATTTTAGGTTTCCATTGGAAAGGATGGAAAAGTTCACTCTGAAAGGAAAGTAGAGAATTTCTTTGGAACACAGGAAAAAGATGATCTCTAGTGTCTGAATGAAACATAAACCAGCAAACAGAGAATGACCTTACAAACACTGAAAGAAAGGAAAAGATCTACATTAAAGCAGACAAAGGGCTAACCTCTAAATATGTTTGGAACAGAAGCTAACAGGCCTACAACTGTTAGTAGAGGGTTGTGCTGTAGAAGATAGTTGCTAAAAATAATGCTGCACAATGCAAAAGGAACTATTATAAATAGAAGAGCAATGAGAATATTTTGTAGCTCCATTTCTGGAAACTGCAGTTCAGTAGTTACTGGCTGGTGATACCATGATAGGCAGATGGATTTGTTCTCCTTTTTGTTTGCCTTAAACTGAAGTATGATTTACTTTGAGGGTAAAGAGAGGAAAGAGAGGCGCTGGAGTCTCCTTCTCTGGAGACTTTCAAAACCAGCCTGGATGTGTCCTGCGCAATCTGATTTGGGTGAACCTGCTTTATCAGGGGCTTTGGGACTAGACAATATCCAGAGGTCCCTTCCAAGCCCTGCCATTCCATGATTCTATGATAAGGGAGTGTTAATGAAACTGAAGATAGTGTTTGACTTTTCTGTTGATGACAGTCATAGGTATGTGCCTCATATTGTCAGATTTTTTGCTTTTCAGTCTCATACATGCACTTTCCATTGAAAAAGACAATGTCTCCTGAGATTTATAAACAAAAAATATTAGTGAGCATGACTTTTCCTTCTGTTCCATATCTCCATTCAAAAAATTCAGTTGTTTTGTGAAAACAAGTACGTGGAAGGTACAGATACTCGTGAAGATGAGCTGTACTCTTCAGAAGCAGCAGACGGTGTTTATGCTGTTCAGTACTGAGTCAGTAATTTTCATTTTCACTCAACTCAATGAAAGCTGTGTTTGTTTGCCAAAGGCAATGCTAAAGAGGCAAAAATGTGCAAGCAAGATTGCAAAAAGATTTATAAAAATAGTAATAGGTTGGTTGTGCATCTTTGAAAAATGGAAGGAGATTAAGAATGCAACAAATTGTGTTTAGTACATAGGCGGTCTTTAAAGGCTAATTGGAAGGTTTCTAAGACGTGATCACTTTCTGCTGCAGTTTGTCTAGAAGTTTCTGATTTTTCTGCAATTATGTTAACTTGAATGCTGCCAGCTTCAGCTGGATGTCATGGGTAGAACTTAAATTGAATTACAAATTTATGTGAATTTGGATGCAAAACTATTTTGGTTTTTTATTTAATGTCCAAACTCTATGGGAATTGATGATTTTTTTGGGAGAGGTGCTAACAAAATTTTAGATTCATACCTAGTGATCAAAGATATCAGATATATATTGTAGTGGGAAACTTTAAAGTGTTCATTCAAATCTAGTTTTCATTATAGGCTGGATGTTAGGAGGAAGTTCTTCCCAGAGAGAGTGATTTGCCATTGGAATGGGCTGCCCAGGGAGGTGGTGGAGTCGCCATCCCTGGGGGTGTTCAAGAAAAGACTGGATGGGTCACTTAGTGCCATGGTCTAGTTGACTGGATAGGGCTGGGTGATAGATTGGACTGGATGATCTTGGAGGTCTCTTCCAACCTGGTTGATTCTATGATTCTATGATTATTGTGATTCTGAAGATCATATTTTATATGTTATGTTTCTTATAAGCACATCCAAAATGGTCTATCATTAAAAGCGCATTCTTACGAGCTGTGAAGAAGAGAACTTTAAAGATACTTTCCATCCAGTTTGGGGAAGGAGAGTGCAATTTGTTATGCTTTCTTTTGCATTCAGTGTGGTGTGTTGCCATTCGTGAATAAAATACTGAAGCTAAATAGGTAACATGATTCTTATAGTGTGTATTAGTCTGCTTCTGTGCCTTCTCCCTGAATAACAATGTCAAGTTGTGTGCTAGTTTGAGCCTAGCTAGAATGTTTTGGTGAGAAGAATTAGATCATAGGCTGAGAAATGAAAACAATGGTGAGGTCTACTTCGCTCACAGTCTTGCTGAGATGTGTAGAAAGAAGAAAGGCAAAACAAAGATAAAGTCANTTCCAGAGCTGGCTGAGTCTAGTCTGGGTGATTTCTAAAGTGTGGGGGAACAGGGAACACCCAAACCATCACAAGTTGTAAAATTAATGTCAAGATTATTCCTTTCAACTACTCAGACTGTTTATAGTGACAATGTTTTTTGAACTGTAATTGTATTTATTTTTTGGTTTAACATCTCTTTTCCTTATTTTCTATTATGTATTTATTCTTTACTACATTAAAAACAACTTTTGATTACTTTTCATTAATTTTTTTTCCAGTTCACAATGGTGCTGTGCCCCATTTCAGTGTAAATAAATGCAAAGCTTTGTGGATTCATTGGCAACCTGGTTTAATCTACAATATTAGATGGTTAATTTCCATGTGGATTGGGGGAAGTCTTGCACTTAACCTTGTGGCCAGTTCAAAGTTAGTATTATCAGTTTAAGGAATGCAAGATAATTACCTTGCTGTTTTTTGACAGAAGTCCTAAAAAGAAACACTTCTGTAAGAATTCTAGTTAAGGTGGTAGGTATACTTGGGCCTGAAGGTGTACACTGGAAAACTCAATGTCAACACCTCCCCCCCAGACTGATGCCATCTTGGATTAAGAATGATTAAGGACAATGAATAGATGCAGAAAAGGTTCACTCCTCATACATAAGCTCAAAGCTAAAACATAAAGCATTAAGAGGAAGTACCATAGAAGTGATCTTAAATTTGATGGTTGTACATCTACACCATCTGGCTGTGTTTCCATCTTTAAGATAGGGGAGTGACACCTAGCACTGTTCAGCTAAAGATGAGTGTTTTGTTTCATATTTGTTTCTTTTTTTATGTGGACAAATTGATACTTCACTTCAGTCTGTACTTCCCTTTTTTTCTTTTTAAGTTTGGACAATGAAAATTGTGTTGGGTTTTTTTTCTGCTCACTTTTACTTGTGTATTTTCATTATAACATCTTCTTGGGTTTTTTTTTGAGTTTTCTTGTAGCAGTAGTTCAAAAGTCCTATCCTTGTTTTCTACTAAAGTTCTTAGCCTGTTAATGAGAATTTTAGAAATATGTGGCCAGTTGGTCTTGTTTTGGCCACAGATATTGAGAGTGTACGTGTGCAAAACATACTTCAAGGCTTGTCCTAACCAACTTAAGCAAATTAAATTGAAATAAATATCCTCAAACTATTTGCAGCAGTTGAATTATATTAATTTAAATGAGATTAAAGCTTTAATATGCATTGCTATTCTCATATGAAGGTAAGCTCTAAGCAATATTCTTCTTCTGATCCTAGTTTAGGGTAGCAACCAGGCCAGAACCCTTCATTTGAGGATTATTATTTCCTTTCTGAATTTCTAGTCTCATCTACTTTTTAAATTATTTTTTCCTCTGTTATTCTTCCAAATATTCTTCTTTGTCTGTTGTTTACAAGTTTAGTTCTGATGCAGTGATCTGTGTATAAATTAAGACTTCTCAGTTTTGAGAATCACGGAAATGGAACAAATGCTTTAAGTAGCTAATTAAGCACAAAATCATAAAAATAGAGATTGTTATCCATGGCCTCACTTTGAAATTTTTGATTTGGGTTGTCTTTGTCAATAAATCTCAAATATTGATGAAATTGGAATCATTGGGGAAACTTGAGTGAAAGGGCACGCACGGGCTAGAGATGAAGTTCTACAGATGAAAGCCCAATTGTGGTGTTTGTGCCTGAAGGTAAAAGTCATGTTTTTGAATCAGCTTGTAGGAGTGAAAGGTCCTTGGTGTAGTACTGCTGTACTAGGAGTAGGGTTCATTGTGTATCTGTGAAGTTTTGGTACTTTATCCGAAGTGCAAAATTTGGACAGAAAAGTCCCAAGTGAAAGCTGAATAAAATCTAGAAACTTTTATCAGTTAAAGAAGTTTTCAGTAGCTTTAACTTGATGTTTCAATGATAGGCTGGATATTAGGAGGAAGTTCTTCACAGCCATTAGAATGGGCTGCCCAGGGAGGTGGTGGAGTCATCGTCCCTGGAGGTGTTCAAGAAAAGCCTGGATGAGGCACTTAGTGCCATGGTCTAGTTGACTGGATAGGGTTGGGTGCTAGGTTGGACTGGATGATCTTGGAGGTCTCTTCCAACCTGCTTGATTCTATTTTACTAATAGATTGCTGGACTGCATTATTTGTTAGCAAGACTTTTACCTTGCTACTAAATCCTTGCTACCTGGATTTAGTGATATGTCAAGTCCACTTGAGCTGTTGTCATGAATGGGATATCACATGCAAGTGGCTTCAGCAATAACATAGTGCAGAAAGCTTTAAAATAGATTAAAGACTGCATGTAGCAGAATATTCATTGCTTCTAAAACATCTGATCTCCACCTAAATTGATGATCACGTAATTACCGTTTTTGCTTTGTAGAAGAAAAAAGGAATTAAAATGTGAAAATTACTAATAAGACTGTGCTGTTACCAAATGATAGAAAGTCGGATGTGTGCAGTGTATTTGACAGAAAGGCAAACTGTACTTTTGGAATGGCAAATACAATGTGCAAACAGCATTAGGAGTGATATATTGTAACATTTTGTCCTGAATTGCTTAGTGGAAAGAGACATGGGCTAGCATTTGGATAGGTAAGAATTAACCACATCCCATGGCCTCACATTGTGTCAGTTTGTAGCTCCTTTAAAGTAATCTTCAGCTTTGCATTAGAATAGAATAGAATCAACCAGACCTCCAAGATCATCCAGTCCAACCTAGCACCCAGCCCTATCCAGTCAACCAGACCATGGCACTAAGTGCCTCATCCAGGCTTTTCCTGAACACCTCCAGGGACGGTGACTCCACCACCTCCCTGGGCAGCCCATTCCAATGCCAATCACTCTCTCTGGCAAGAACTTCCTCCTAACATCCAGCCTAGACCTCCCCTGGCACAACTTGAGATTGTGTCCCCTTGTTCTGTTGCTGGTTGTCTGGCAGAAGAGACCAACCCCACCTGGCTACAGCCTCCCTTCAGGTAGTTGTAGACAGCAATGAGGTCTGCCCTGAGCCTCCTCTTCTCCAGGCTAAACAACCCCAGCTCCTTCAGCCTCTCCTTATAGGGTTTGTGTTCCAGGCCTCTCACCAGCTTTGTTGCCCTTCTCTGGGCACAGGTTCTGCCAGCCCTGAGAATTTAAAATGCCTGTAGCTGAAGCCTTCTAGGCCTCTTGGAGAGGAATTAAAACCAACAAACAAAAAACCCCAAACCAAATAAACCCAAAGCCCCCTATGTCTTCATCTTGTGTGATGGCAGCAAACAAAAGCCGTGGGACCCCTGGGACCATGACACTGACTACCTAAGGTGGCTTGGGGAACCTCCTCTGAAGTTTTCTGAAGATGAGCACTATTAGCAGTCATTCTTGTGTGGTCTGCTTCTTTGGCTGCATCTTTGATGATCATTTGGTTCTATGATTCTGTGGTCTAGTTGATTGGACAGGGCTGGGTGCTAGGTTGGACTGAATGATCTTGGAGGTCTCTTCCAACCTGGTTGATTCTATGATGATGATTTTAAGATATATATTTAAAAAGACAGACTGTGCACCAGCTGCTTTATTTTCCTTTTGCAGGAAATACTTTAACCAAAAATACTGTGGTATTCTACAATTCTGTGATCCTTCTATATAATTTTGTTGATTTTTTTTCCTTTTTTTTTTTTTTTGTGTTTGTTTGTTTTTTTGCTTTAAGATGAAAGTTACTGAAAATTTCAGCTGAGTGCTGCAGTTACCATATTGGAAAAGCAAGCTGTGAATTTCCATATGGGTATTTAGAAGTTTTGACTGACAGCCTTATCTATCAGGAGTTCCCTGAAATTGTTTTAATGTGACTTGAAATTAAAAGCACATAATTAAAAGCGCAACATTTCATATGATTGGAGTAACTTTGTTGCATAGTGACTTGTATGTTCAAGGTTAGTCCCCATGGAGTGTCAACCCTATATGTGACTTCAGTACAGAAACCTGAGGGAAATAACTCTGAACTGAGGAATTTATTTACTCTTCTGACAAAGCCTGTAAAAATTGGTCAGCTAGGTAAAATCAAGGGAGTTTATCTGATTTTTTTCAGGCATGACTGATGGGTCTCTGCAGTTCCATACTACTGGCTTGGAAAACTAAATTCTTTAACTTAGGCAGCAGATGGACAAAATACTGTCTCATTTTCGCCAAGTTACTTCTACAGGGTTTCTCCTTTGCTGTTACTATTAATCCTCTCTAGTTAAAATTCAGACACAGGAGATGAAGACAGCTATCTAACCCCATATAGGCTGCCCACTTGAGAATTTAAGCCTTGTAGTATCTCTAGTCAGTGGGGAGGAACTAGGGAAGTTTAAACTTGTATGCCCCAAAATTTTCTTTATTCTGTGGCAGAAAGGTCCATGGGACCCTGACCGTGAGGTTGCATCAAGTGATGTTTTTTCTGGGTGTTCAGCTAGAGACAGTAGTTTGGAAGTGGGTTTCTGGTTTCCCATCTTTATCTTAAAGCTTTATCTTGGAAGTTGGGGAGGGACTATTTACATGGTCTAGTAATGTCAGAACGAGGGGGAATGGGTTTAAACTGGAAGAGGGGAGATTTAGACTGGATGTCAGGAGGAAGTTCTTTCCAGTGAGGGTGGTAAGACACTGGAATGGGTTGCCCAGGGAGGTTGTGGATGCTTCCTCCCTGGAGGCGTTTAAGGCCAGGCTGGATGAGGCCTTGGGCAACCTGCTCTAGTGGGAGGTGTCTCTGCCTGTGGCAGGGGGTTGGAGCTGGATGATCAAGTCAGTACTACTGTGTGTAAGTGTGGCATGTTTCACCAGTAACATGAACTGCAGTCAGAACTGTCAGTATGTCGTGGGACAGAAGCAAATCATGTATGTTGGGGAGAAAATGAGTGAGGTATACATAATTGTGGACTATGGTAGTTAGGAGCCCTTGTACAGCTCAGGGGAGACCTTATTGCTGTCTGCAACTACCTGAGGGGTGGTTGTAGCCAGGAGGAGGTTGCTCTCTTCTCTCAGGTGGCCAGTGCCAGAACGAGAGGGCACAGCCTCAGGCTGCGCCGGGGGAAGTTTAGGCTCGAGGTGAGGAGAAAATTCTTCAGTGAGAGAGTCATTGGCTACTGGAATGGGCTGCCCAGAGAGGTGGTGGAGTCGCCGTCCCTGGAGCTGTTCAAGGCAAGGTTGGACATGGCACTTGGTGCCATGGTCTAGCCTTGAGCTCTGTGGTGAAGGGTTGGACTTGATCTGTGAGGTCTCTTCCAACCTTGGTGATACTGTGATACAGGAGAAAGCAAGCAGGATTAGGGTTGGTACTAGAAGATTATAGACTCTCTTTATACAAAGATATGGTATTTTAAATCATGTAAGATGTCAGAAATGAAATGTTTTCTCCTTTAAGGTCAGGGATAGTACATTAGCAGGCAGTTTTCTAGCACATGTTGATCGTATTGGGTAGGTGTGTCAGTGCTCTTGTGCTCAGGAGCTGTGGCTGTAATGGAGGTGGAAATAATTCCTCTGTGTGCTCACACAAATTGGTGTGGTGGGGTTTTTGTTTGGTGTTATTTTTCTTCCTGGGTTTGCTCTGTGCAAAAGATATTCTTGTGCTTGGCCTCAGTTGCAGACCACTTCTGCACTGAAGTGTGAGAACATGGACAGCTACTGTCAGACCATCACAGTCCATTAATTTTGCCTTAATTATGCTTTGGCCCATGATTAATACAGGGCATTGCTGCCTGGTCACATTGTAGATCGTGCTGAATGTTGCATAATGACAAGTACAACTCCCCTGAGTAATTTTGACTCCATGGCTTAAACAATAGTTGTTTAGATAAGGTAAGGAAACTGTTTATTTTAAAAATGTTTCCCTTTTGGGGGTAAATGGAAGAGTTTCTGCCATGAAATTACCGTAGAAATCAAACAGGTTAAATACCAAAAAGGAAACAGAAAAGGTAACTTTAGAGTCACCTGGTAAAGACAAGGGGTAATGGGTGCAAGTTGCTACTGAGGAGATTTGGACTGGATGCCAGAAAGGATTTTTTTCACCATTTGGACTATTATACACTGGAATAAACTCCCAAGGGAGGTAGTAATTTCCCTAAATTAGACAGTTTGAGGACCCATTGTGGCAGGGTGCCAGGTCATCTCACTTAAACCATATTCTTACCCTGAAAGGTTGAACTGGGTAGTATTTGAGGTCCTCTCCAACTTGGTATTCTGCGAACCTTTGAATAAGCTGCTCTGCTTTCTCAGCAAGTGACAACATATCTTTGCATGGCATTATTTGGTTTTTAGCCCTAAGCCTGAGTGGAATGTCTTTGTGGGTCAAGAGGTGAATTGATGAGGAGTGTTTTCAGGAGAAGACTTTGGATTGGTAGTGCTTAGAAGAGGACTAGCTCAATGCCTGCACATCTGCTAAACTCATTGTGGTAGGAGCATCACAGAAAAAGGAGGAGGAAATTGCTAGCTTAGGATAGATCATTCATTCGCCCTACCAGGTAGCGTCACATGCTTTGTTTCAAGGAGTTTTGAATGCCTTGGTAATATTCCTGGATGCTTCTCTGAACATCACTTCTTCTGGTTTTCATCGTCTGTGCATTATGGTTATGCTTTGTATAAGCAGCTGACATCAACCTGAGCAAGAACTGTAGCTGTCATACCCTTCTTCCTTAGCATGCATCCCTCTTTCTCTCTTAAATTCGTGGTAGAAGTCTTCCTTCTCTATATGTTTTATATCACATAGTATAGCTTCATTGGGAGGGTTCAATACCTGTGTCTCATGAAGGGAAGAGTTTTATGTGCATGACTTGGGAGCTGTCTGTCTTGTAGCTGTGTCCTCTGCTGTCACTACAAAGACTACTGAACAGCTCATCAAGTGTTACACTTTTTCTTAGGGTTTTCAGGGGAACCACTGCTTTGCCTGAAAGTGTTTCACTATGAAGTGCAGAAATACTGGAGGTACCTCAGGAGTAGCTGGGCTGTCTGTGCAGCAAGGGAAGGAGCACAGCTGAGACTTACATTCCCTATGTAAATCATTCCTGATAATCAAAGCCTTTGCAAAAATCTGTGCCAGGGGAAACAATATAGTTTCAAACTTGAATAGGTTCTTTGCAAGTGTATGCTTGAACCCACGGGTTTGATTCCCTGCTGCCTCTGAGTGGAGTTTGACCTGTGTGACAGTTGCAAACCCTGTGCATGCACTTGTCTTCCAACTGAAGTTTGTATTTACATGCCTATTCCTATCTGGTTGGGTATATCATATTTGTTTGAGAGAAGATTATCCACTTCAGTCTCTGTTTTGCCAGGAAAAAAAAATCTTGAACAGTAGTAGTTCAGATTGAACCCCTCCTGAATTAAATCTTTCAGACTTTTCATTTTTATTTAAAAGACAAAAGATTTCTGCTTCTGATTTTTTTGCCTGTTTATATAAGTTGAACCATTTCAGGACATAAAGCAAATTATTATTTTTTTTTCCTGACAAAACCATAGAAGAAAAATAACTAACACCACCCCCACCCCAAAACACCAAACCCAACCCAAACCCCTTCACTGTTACAGGAGTTTGGCAAGAGCTTCCATAAATGGTGACTGTTCTTCAGTTGTAATGACTTGTACATGAGTGTGGAATGCCTTCAGAAGCCTGAAATTCCCTCCTTGTCATATACAAGCTGTGCCAGGGGAAATTTAGGCTTGAGGTGAGGAGAAAGTTCTTCACTGAGAGAGTCATTGGACACTGGAATGGGCTGCCCAGGGAGGTGGTGGAGTCGCCGTCCCTGGAGCTGTTCAAGGCAGGACTGGACGTGGCACTTGGTGCCATGGTCTAGCCTTGAGCTCTGTGGTAACGGCTTGGACTTGATGATCTGTGAGGTCTCTTCCAACCTTGGTGATACTGTGATACATTTATGTGAGAGGTTGTTTGCTCGTAGGACCAGATGATAGCTTTCTTGCAGTGGTACGCAAATGTGAGTAGGAAAAGAGCTTTCTTTTACTGCTGATTCCTACACCATTACTTTTAAAAAGAATGGAACAAGTCAAGAGAAAATTGTCTGGGCATATATGTGTACTTAGGCTGATATAGGTAGAGTAGCTGCATTTCTTAAATCATTTTCTTATTCCTTTTATATAAGTGTTTGCAAGAATATGAACATTGCATTAATTAGTTTGTAAATAATTATTTCCTACCAAAAGGCAAGAAAACTAACAACAGAAAACTCTCCCTGAAGATATATTCCGCATACAGAGTCTTCATTAATTTGACCACAGAAGCTGTTCCATTCTCATGTACATGTGTGCTTCATTGCTTTATCTCAGGGAATTTTGTTCTTGTGTGGAAGTAAACAAAAATGTTCTCTCTTTGCTATTTTAAGCAACAAGTGGAAACTTTCATGGGTGAAACAAAGAGTTGAAATGTAAACTGAAACATTGTTCAAGTTCAATTTTGGGGTTATAAACAGCTTTTGTTAGAGTTCACTGTAGCTTCATTGGCTCTTTTGAATGTGAGTGCGATTGCAAAACACGGTTAGCGTTTCCCTCAGGTAACAGGATGGGGTGAATGCTTGTCTGGGAAGAGTGAGAAGTTGGCAGCCTTCACTCTTGCAATCAAATTCTTGGTTGACTTCTGTTATGGGATCTAAATAACAAGAAAAGCATTTTACTGCCTGCTGTATTTTGTGTTTCATTCACCTGCTTTTTGGTCTCTTCTAGACACTTAGTACATTTATGGTGTAGGAAAAAATGTGGTCTCAGTCAAACCTCTCTTTGGGTGATATTATACTATAGATGTGTCCTTTCACATTTTCAAACAATTGCCAGGTGTTGGCTTTTTTCCAACTGTCAGAATAAA
Source organism: Tricholaema leucomelas (assembly GCA_013400475.1). Lineage (NCBI taxonomy): Eukaryota > Metazoa > Chordata > Aves > Piciformes > Lybiidae > Tricholaema lacrymosa > Tricholaema leucomelas. Next base: position 454,653 of record WAAF01012399.1, on the reverse strand, counting down.
CAATGACTAATAATATGCCTCTTCTCAACTCCTAGTTTTCATTTGACTCGGGGTAAGGTGCCTGCAATTGCCTCTTGTTTGGTATGCAGCACTACTGCAGAGATACAACAGCACTAGAGATACTAATCAGTGGTAGGAGAGTTGTAAAACAATCATGTGAATCTCACAGTGATACTTGCATACTGAATAGTGAGTTTTCTGGGTAACAGTATAGATCTGTTAGAAGTAAGACCCTCTTGATCATCAGGTGCTTAACAGAGATGAAAGACACTGAAATCTATGTAAAAGTTGGTCCTCTGTCCCTTATTGGCAGCATGCTTGAGGAGAATGTGTTCTGCATTCTCTTGAAAAGCTGGTTGGTTTTACACTGTGTGTTTCATTTAGAATATGTATACTCTTGAATATAAAAGAGTAATGTGGCTTTTGAGAAACAGAATACAGTAATTTGAGAGACATTATTGTGTGATGGTTTGGGTGTTCCCTGCCCCTCCCCCCCGACTTTAGAAATCACCCAGACTAGACTCAGCAGGCTCTGGAAATATGAATGAAGCTTATATTTACAGCTAGCAGAATATACAAGCAGATATTTACAGTATATACAGCTATAGACAAGGTAAAAGGTAATACAGAAACACAACAGCCCTCCCAGAAACCTGAGTCCCCAGGAGGGGCTCCCAACTGCCCCTTCACCTT
>WAAF01012399.1:409484-453806 GCA_013400475.1 Tricholaema leucomelas | reverse complement strand
AAAGAACTTCCTTCTAATATCCAGTCTGAATCTCCCCTCTTCCAGCTTAAACCCATTCCCCCTCATCCTGACATTACCAGACCTTGTCAATTGTCCCTCCCCAGCCTTCCTGTAGGCTCCCTTCAGATACTGCAAAGCCACTCTAAGGTCTCCTCCAAGCCTTCTCTTCTCCAGGCTGAAGAGCCCCAACAAGAAAAATAATTTAAGATTTCTTGTTTAGAAATTCATGCTTTTAATTTACTGGATTGGTTTCCTGTGAAATAGTAAATCATTTATGCCAGTTTAGGAGATTGATGGGAAAACTTTAAAATGCTGATTAGAATCTAAGCCTTAAACTAAGTCTGTGGCCAACACCTATAACTACCTCTGAAGGTGCTTGTATGAAGAGATAGCAGGTTTGTTTAGTTTTCTAGAAATTACACTAAGTATTTCAAGTGATACTTTCAATTTTTTTAATAAGAAAGACTTTTGGGAGTTTTCATTTATTGGATAGAAGGGAAAGGACATACTTGCACTTCATGTTGGTTTAGTGCCTCCAATTGTGTCTGTGATCTAATGTTAGTCTAGTCAACTTTCTTGGTCTGAAATACTTCTTGGAATAAATGATATCCTATCTTGATATTTTCTGGAGGGTGAAATGGACATGTTTAATCAGAAAAAATAGAATTAATGAGGTCAGATTAGCTGAGACTGACATTTTAATCTAAGTAATTTGTGGTGCATTTCAAGAGATGCTATGCTGCCTCCCATATAATGCTTTTTGTTCTTTATAATGCATGGCAGTTATGAGCATGTTTTGTGGCCTGACTTGTTCAGAAATTAAAGTTGACCCCAAGTAAAGAGCCTCTGCCATTTTCTAAAAACTGCTTCTTTTGTAAAAGTTGTTTTTAACTTGTGGTTTTTATTTGATTATTTTCCAAATCATCCTGGAGATCAATTCATCTGTAACATTTTCAGTTAGTCTACGCTGTGCCTAGGTAGAGTACTTCAGCAAACTAATGGGAAGTCTGCAAGATAAGGGCCCTATCTGTCAGCCATATAGGGATACAGACTGCTACTCCCCACTGTCTATTTTAGTATTACTTTTCCCTTGAATGATTCTGCTTTATGCCTCCATTTTCAGGGTCTGGTAAAAGACTGTGCAGCAGAACAAATGATCACCTAAAGTGTAACTCAAACAGAATTCAGCAATCTATCTAAAGAACTTTATATGTTGCTTGTGAAGTGACAGAGGCTGAAAATGTCTTGACACTCTAATACTGAAAAGTGAAACAGCATGTGGAGGGCTCCATGCACATTAGCAATAAGTGGTTTAGGAAAGAAGGGCTAAAAAAAAAATAACTGCAGTGAAGGAGTGTGAACTGGAGGGAAAAGCATCAATAGGCTTTTTGATTGCTGGCCTTTCTCTGGAAATTGAAGGAAAGCATTTATTTCCTTGACTTTCCAGAGTTACTAAAGCTTTAGATGGTCCCAGCCATCCCTGAGATTTCTGACTGCCCTGGGAAGGGATTAATAAGAGCTGGTAGAGACCTGTGCTAGTTTGAGCCTAGCTAGAATGTTTTGGTGAGAAGAGTTAGATCATAGGCTGAGAAATGAAAACAATGGTGAGGTCTACTTCACTCACAGCCTTGCTGAGATGTGTAGAAAGGAAAAGCAAAACAAAAGATAAAGTCACTTTGCTCTGCACTTTGCTTAGGGCACTTGACTCTGGGCTGAGGCTGCTGGCTGAACTCCATCTTGCTTTCTAACCTCACCCTCCATTTGCTTTGCTGATTCACCTTTGCTTCTTAATCCTCTTGGCCGAACCTCCATTCTTCCTTGGGACTGGGGTAAGGTTGAGAGGGGTAGGGGGAAGGTGAGGGGTGGTTGAGAGCCCCTCCTGGGGACTCAGGTTTCTGGGAGGGGAGTTGTGTTTCTGTATTACTTTTACCTTGCATATTTCTGTCTATATCTGTATATACTGTAAATATCTGCTTGTAAATTGTGCCAGCTGTAAATATAAGCTTCATTCCAATTTCCAGAGCCGGCTGAGTCTAGTCTGGGTGATTTCTATAAGTGTGGGGGGGCAGGGAACACCCAAACCATCACAAGACAGGTGCTGGAAAGTCATCCCAGCTTGTGCAGAAGGGAAGGAAGGTCACACAAATGGACACCATGTGAAGACCCTGGGGATCACATCACCTCCTTAAGGAAAAACGACTTAAGGTCAGTCTTCTGTCATAGCCTGGAATTTTTAAACTTGTTCATTTGCTGGGGAGGTAACTATACTGTCTGGAGGGCATCAGAAGCAGCACATCTTTTGCAGTCTATTGGCCCTTGCTAGGAAGGGAGAAGAAGCTTCTGTTCCTCGCTTCCAGGACAGGTTATGCGTCATTTCTAGTGAGTCCTGATATAAAATACGTAAGCAGTCCCAGAAGCAAAGAATCAAAGTTGGGAATGTGCTCATCACTTTATTGCATTAACTACATTTAATAATAAAGCATATGCTAAATGGATTAAGAGCAGGCTGCCATCTCAAAAGTGGCTCTTCAGAAGAAGCCTGGCCATCTCTTCAGAGCTTAAAATAATACTTTAATGATGTAGAAACAAAGATGAAATCATTGACAATTAAGCTGTCTATACATGTTTATCAAAGCAGTAAACAGCTGTGACAGTGAAATCAAAGGTGTTGCACAGTTGAAGAAGCTGATTTCTAAAACTGAGAAGGTGAGACCCTGCTCATATGGCTGGGAATAGCTCTGAAACACTTTGACTTTGAAAGGACCAGTACCCGGGTTTGTGTTCCCTAGGTGGTGCTGTAGAAGAAAATGGTAGTGAATAGGATAGAATAGAATAGAATAGAACAGAATCAACCAGGTTGGAAGAGACCTCCAAGATCATCCAGTCCGACCTAGCACCCAGCCCTATCCAGTCAACTAGACCATGGCACTAAGTGCCTCATCCAGTCCTTTCCTGAACACCCTCAGGGACAGTGACTCCACCACCTCTCCGGGCAGCCCATTCCAATGCCAATCACTCTCTCTGTGAAGAACTTCCTCCTAACATCCAGCCTAGACTTCCCCTGGCACAACTTGAAACTGTGTCCCCTTGTCCTGTTGCTGGTTGCCTGGGAGAAGAGACCAAGCCCCACCTGGCTACAGCCTCCCTTCAGGTAGTTGTAGACAGCAATGAGGTCTGCCCTGAGCCTCCTCTTCTCCAGGCTAAACAACCCCAGCTCCCTCGGCCTCTCCTCATAGGGCTTGTGTTCCAGGCCTCTCACCATCTTTGTTGCCCTTCTCTGGACACAAGAGTGTGATATTCTTATATTCTTACAAGTGAATGTACATACATATATGTTTCTCTCTATGTGTATGTACAGGAGAATGTGCATAGATGTATGTTTCTCTCTGTGTGTATGTATATAAAAAGGTGCTGATGGATGAAGTAGCATGCCGGTTTGGTATTCATACTTAAAAAGAAGTGTTAGGGAAAGAAGAGATTGAAAAGAACACATGGACAAGGAGTTAGAAGAGCTTCTGAGTAAAACACTTTGCTGACCAAATCAAGGACTGGAAGTTAATAATATCATAGAGGCATTTTAAGGACAGAAAGCCAAGAGTTAATCATTCTCTGCTATAGCACTGCAGGCAGGATAACTGAGAACGAGGTTCAGATTTTAGCATCAGCATGGACCAGTTACCAGAATTTATGGAGGTTCTCCAGCCCCCAGGCACTCCTTCATCATGCCTTCATGCTGTGCTGACAAGCTAGCACTAGTAGAATTAAATACAGCAGGATAAACTATTGAAATGAGATTTGTGATATACTAGAGATAAACAAAAATCTTTGCATGAATAGGTATCTTCTGACCTTAAGTTTGATTAAACCTTCTTGTACATCAAAACAGCATTATTAATGTTTCCTAGACTATTGACTACTGTTGCTGTAGGACAAGGGGAAATGGTTTTAAACTAAAAGAGAGGGTATTCAGACCAGATTTAAGGGAAAAAAAATACAGTGAGAGTGGTGAAACACTGGAAGAGGTTGTCCTTAGAGGCAGTAGATGCCCTATTCCTGGAAACATTAAGGGTAAGGTTTGACGGGACTCTGAGCAACCTGCTCTAGTTAAAGGTGTCCCTGCTCACTGCAAGAGAGATTGGATTAGACCACCTTTAAATGTCCTTTTCAACCCAAAACATTCTATGATTAATTGTTCTATACAGGAATTGTATGATAAGGTGATTTTGGTTAAAATGTAGTTTGGTTGCATTGCTCTGGTTAGTATTGCTCTGGTTAGTATTGCTCTGGGATACATTCTTTAAGCCTGTCCAGTATGGTGATGTGATCACAGACCACTTGCTTTCCCCTTATGTCCTTGTGACACATCACTGAATTAATCTTACAGAACACTATCCCTGAAGATGTTTAAAAAGAGACTGGGTGAGGCACTTAGTGCCATGGTTTGGTTAATTAGAAGGGGTTAGATGATAGGTTAGACTTGATGATCTGGAAGATCTTTTCCAACCTGGTTAATTCTGTGAATCACTACTATGACTGCTATGATACTATGACTGGATAGGGCTGGGTGATAGGTTGGACTGGATGACCTTGGAGGTCTCTTCCAACCTGGTTGATTCTATCGTATTGCCACAAAACAAAAGCAAGAAAACCCACCTCGTTCTGGAAAACTATGATACAGTTAAATCTAGACTTCTTTTTGCCTTGGATTTATGTCTTGAAAGTGATGCTGGAACTCCTTCTATTTCAGCATTTCTTTTAGAAATGGTAAGAAAAAAAGTTCTCTTAGCACTATCTACTGATATTTCCAAAAAGTGGTAATGCTGGCATTGGAGTATTTGTGTAAGCCTTTGAGTACTGTTCATTTAAGGGATTCACTTAGAATATTTCTCCTGAAATAATAGCTTTTTGTGGAAGTTAAGCTCTCCAGGCTTATTTTGTAGTGTACTTGGGTTTTGTACCAAAGCTCTAATTTCAGCTGTTTGAAAAGAAGTCTGGAGATTTGAAGTGGGGAAACATTGATGAAATTTAAAAATATGTGGGAAGATGCATTTTATTATTTGTGCCTCCTCCCTCTTGCTTTGAGAAATTTTGTAGCAGAAGTACCTCTCTGTAACATTTAGAATCATAGAGTCATAGAATGGTTTAGGTTGGAAGGGACCTCAAGGATCATCCAGCTCCAACCCCCTGCCATAGGCAGGGACACCTCCCACTAGAGCAGGCTGCTCAAGGCCTCATCCAGCCTGGCCTTAAACGCCTCCAGGGAGGAAGCATCCACAACCTCCCTGGGCAACCTGTGCCAGTGCCTTACCACCCTCACTGTAAAGAACTTCCTCCTAACATCCAGTCTAAATCTCCCCTCTTCCAGCTTAAACCCATTCCCCCTCGTCCTGACATTACCAGACCTTGTCAATAGTCCCTCCCCAGCCTTCCTGTAGGCTCCCTTCAGATACTGGAAAGCCACTCTAAGGTCTCCTCGAAGCCTTCTCTTCTCCAGGCTGCAGAGCCCCAACTCTCTCAGCCTGTCCTCATAGCAGAGCTGCTGCAGCCCTCTGAGCATCTTCGTGGCTCTCCTCTGGACCCGCTCCAGCAGTTCCATGTCCTTCTTGTGTTGGGGGCTCCAGAACTGCACACAGTACTCCAGGTGGGGTCTGAGGAGAGCAGAGTAAAGGGGGAGAATCCCCTCCCTTGCCCTGCTGGCCACACTGCTCTTGATGCAGCCCAGCACAGGGTTGCTGTCTGGGCTGCATGTGCACACTGCCGGCTCATGTTGAGCTTTTCGTCAACCCAGACCCCCAGGTCCTTCTCCTCAGGGCTGCTCTCAGCCATTCACCACCCAGCCTGTATCTGTGCCTGGGATTGCACCGACCCAGGTGCAGGACCTTACACTTGGCCTTGTTAAATGTCATGAGGTTGGCCTGGACCCACCTCTCCAGCCTGTCCAGGTCCCTCTGGATGGCATCCCTGCCCTCCAGCAAGTCAACTGTGCCACCCAGCTTGGTGTCATCTGCAGACTTGCTGAGGGTGCACTCAATTTGGTTGTCGTTATTGAATAGTAGTACAAAGGAAGACCTAATGAGCACTCTGATCTAAACTCTTATTGCCCTGCTTCAGAAGAATTGAAGATAATGACACATTAACCTCAATATGCTGGTTGTTTTGGGGAGCTCAAGGGGAATGACTGTTTCACCTTACACTAATAATCACAAGATGTCTAATTTAAAGTTTCCTTCCAAGATATTATGATTAATTTGTGTATTAATGCCAAAGCAAGGAGTCAAGTTGTGTAAGGCTTAAATAATTTATATTCACTTAAGGATTCAGGCAAGAAAGATCCCCTGTGCTTTAATACCACAAAAATATGTTAAAACTTTAATGAGATTTAATTAAAAATGCTCATGTCTCTTGCTTCTGGTGTTGCCATAGCAGTGAACTACTTGGCTAAAGAATCTTTCAGTAATGTTAGGCAGTAGTAGCTGTAGTAATAGTGTGGGGACTTTTGTTGTTTAGGTTTTTTATGTGTGGTTTTGTTTGTTTGTTTTTGTTGTTTGTTTGTTGCTGTTCTTTCTCATTATAGCAACCTGAAGCAGGAATAGCAGAGCACTCTTGGTTTGTATCCATAAGTGATGTCCTTTTTCTCCACTGCATGTGCACAAATACTGGTTGGGACTCTTCCTTCAGCCCTGAGCAACTGGGACTGACCACAGTCTGTCTCATGAAAGAGATGGAGTTCTTCAAGAAGAAAGCCTTGGTTTACTTTATCTTCATCACTTCCCATTTAGTGTCTTTGAATATATGGGTGGCATTTGGACAAGTGGAAAGAAAGCATCAAAATGTAGCTGTCAGCTTTGTTTGCATTATATTATCCAAGGAGCTTTTTAAAAATAAGGAGTGCATAAAACCAAGTTGAGTAACGTTAATTCAGTAGCTGCTTTGAGTATGTTAGTACAATAGAAATCCCCTAACATGAAAAGGATGAAGGTTGAGACTAATGACACTCACTACTGATCACATGGCAATCTTAGTAGTCTCTGTACTCTTCTATCCTGTGAAACAGAGAAAGATAAAGTGAAGGAGGGGAAGGGGAAGGTAAGGCCTGTGTGCACCTCATGGTTTGTTCTGTCACTACGCTGCTAATTTCTGTGGGTTGTCTTTGGTTTGGTGTTTTCAGGTTTTTTGTGTGTGTGGTGGATTTCTTCCAAGTCCAAGAAACAGTATTGAAAGGAGACTTCATAGGATTTTAAAATTTACTACTTGAAAAATATTTTTGCCTTCTTCTCCCTCACATGTAGTGCATTTCCAGAGATCAGTACATGTGTGTGGACAAAAAAAGTTATACCTGCCTTATTTTCTGCTTAACAGTTAAATCTTTTCCTGATGTGATAATTTTGTTAGGTCTTTGATGTGCTTTTTTTTTTCCTATTTGTCTGACTTTCTAACTGTCTGCACCATGAATTTCTTGAAGTTCTTGCATGGTGAAATGCTGAGAGAAATCTTGTGGTATTGTGGATAGTAGTAAGGCAGAACATCAACATCTCAATTTTCTCAAGTATTTTGTGTTGCCATTAGGAAAAACACTCTCAAAGAAGGTTCCAGTTGGCTTATATGAAGATGTTTTCAATGCTCCCACCTTTCAAACATTCACTTCTCCAGTGAACATCTTAGAGTTGAATTGATCTGTACCTGACTATCTCTATGAGTCTCCCAATTATTTTTGGCTTTACAGTCTTTAGGTCTGTGGTGCTGCTACACCTGCTGACACACTTACTCCCCTATTTTGTTGCATACCTGCAGTTGGCTTTCTTTCTCTTGTTGGTTAAAAACAAAAGAATAAAGGCAACAAAATATTTGCCTGGCTATTATGTTGAGTTGCTTATCTACGTTGATATACCATCATTGATAAAAGATGAGGGGTGGGGAAGGCAAGTCACTTCCTCTTTAGCATAAAAGCTTTTAGTAAATGGAAGGTGGGATGAGCTAGGAGCCAGGAGACTGAGTACTCGTGTCTCCTGCAAACTGAGGACGTTGGTTGTTCTGGGCAGTTCACATCCTTGTTGACCCAAGCCTCTGGTCTCGTTTTTAATGTTGATATAACTAGCATTTTGTATATATTTAACTGATGCTGTACTCAATCATTTTAGTGCATGTTTGAAACAGAGTTAAAATCTCAGCTATTTATCACACTTTGATCTCAAAATACTTCTGGCACAAATGTGCAAAATACATATTCTGTGGTATTTCTTAATGTCTGACTTCCTTAGTAGGGCACAGTTTTGCTTTAGAGATGAGCAAGTAATTCAGAAACCATGTTGGACCTGACACTGTTCTGTGACAATACAAACAATGCTACTAGTGGCCTAGAAAAGTCTGGGCAGAGAGGATGTGGAAAGGAAAAAGAACCAAAGAAGTAATTCTATGTGAACTGCTAGCTGTGAGCATCTTCAGTAGTCCACAGTTCAGCCAGCCATGGTGTCTGTTCCTCTTGCAGCGTCTCCATTACCATGGGGGGCAGTGAGATATAAAATCATGTTTTTGTATCCTCCTGATCTATGATATGAAAAGAATTTATTTATTAAGAAAACTGTAGTAGCATATGCAGTACTCTTGTGCCTGTGCAATATGCATTTTCTTATCAGAACTTTGTAAGTATGTCTTCCCACTCCTCTTCATCAGATTTGCTATATTGAAGATGTCACAGTAATCATAGAAGCACTGATGAAATAAATTAGGGATGGATTTTAGTAAAAGGTATTTTTTGTTGAGATGGTAGTCCTACTGCTTGATCACTTGGCACTTTCTGCCACATGCTGTTGCTTAAAAACAATTAGAATTACTGAGAGATCTGCCTGAATGTGGTGCCTGTTTATGTTTTGCTTAGCCAGTAGCTGTTTGCTAGCTTGCAGTATAGAACAACAAATCCAATATCAATTTATTACAAAAACAATGTAGCACTTGAAATATCTTTGCTATTAGCTTTGGATAAAAGATCAAAAATCTGTTTGATTTTATTTGCATATTTGAGACTGAAAAATGGGATTTCAATGCACAAGAGTACAGCCACTGTGGTGATGCCTAGACATGATGGTGTATGATAACCAGTACCCTCATTTAGGGGGGAAAATCACATCCAGGGTTGGCAATTCAACCACCTCTTTGGGCAGCCCATTCCAACACCTGACCACTCTTTTCATCACAGGTTTTTTCCTAATATCCAGTCTAAACCTACCCAGTCACATCTTGAGGCCATTCCGTCTTGTTCTATCACTGATGACCTGTGAGAAGAGACCAGCACCAGCGTCTCCACAGCATTCTTTCAGGTAGCCGTAGACAGCAGTATGGCCTCCCCTTAGCCTTGTCTCTTTCAAACTAAGCAGTTCCAGCTTCTTCAATCACTCTTCATAAGATTTATTCTCCAGGCCCTTTAACAGCTTCATTGCCTTCCTCTGCACTTGCTTCAGCACCTCGACATCCCTCTTGCAATGAGATGCCCAAAACTGAACACAATACTCGAGGTGTGGCCTCATCAGAGCTGAGTACAAGGGAACAATCACCTTCCTACTTCTGCTGGACACAGCATTTCTAAGACAAGCCAGGATGCCGTTTGCTTTCTTGGCCACCTGAGCCTGCTACTTGCTCATATTCAGCTACCTGTTGCTTAGAACCCCCAGGTACCTTTCTGCTAGACAGCTTTCCAGCCACACTTCCCCAAGCCTGTAGCATTGCTTGGGGTTGTTGTGACCCAAGTGCAGGACCTGGCATTTGGCCTTGTTGAAGCTCTTCCTGTTAATATTGTAAGGCAAAGGGAAAAACATCTTTGGAGGAATCTTCAAAATGCAGACTATTTGCTTGAAAGGAGCAAGAGTGAAGCATGGAACAGGGGCCATGTATACAGTCATAAGCAGTATTTTCTCTTTGGACAGAGAGACTGGATTCGTAGAATGGTTATGCTTTTTGCAGAACAGAACATAATGTACCTAAAATAAGAACCAGAAGTACTCATATCCTGCAAAATGAAGTGATTTGTTTATTAAACTACTTCATCCCCTCCTTGGAATAATTTCCATGAACATGATGGAACATGGATGTTGTGTGTGTATTTGACACTGAAATGTGAATTATTAAATACCCAAAATTGAAGAGAAAATCTGCTCCTGTTAGCATAAGTTAGGTAGTGTAGTACTGAAGTCAGATTTGTAGTGGTCAGAAAAAGCAGCACTCTTAGTGGTTGATAGCAGATGGAGACTACAAAGGTGTGAGTATATACAGCTGCTTTAAGTATAATGCTGGAAAGGACACAGAGGACATCAGCAACCTACATAACCCCTCTGTTTTCTGGTGACAACTGATTCTATAGGGATGTTTTTATATTATAAACAAAAAAAAAATAAATGAATACAAAGGTATCACTTCACAGACAAATAAATCACTAAATACATGGTGACTGAAGATCACATCAGTGAGGCTTTCACAGCCACAAATGTTATGCACGCGATGGTGAAGGAAGGCCATTTCAAAAGCTGGCACTCTAAGGCTTTAAGAACGAGTGGCATGAAAGGGCAGCCAAGCAGAAAATGTCATCAGCTTCACTCTAGAGATAAACATGAATGCTTTAGGATGGTGTGGTGCTCTGATCAGGAAGAGTTGCACATAAGGTCTATTTTTTAATTCTTTGTGTGCGTGTGTGAGCCAAAAGAGTTGGTCGAGAGTTAGTCCCTGCTGTGTGAAGGCTGACTGGAGGCTGGATCTTCAGCGGTGCACACAAACCCTTTCCTTTCTTCCTGAGGTCAGTCTGCTTATGTGTGTTGGTTTGACAGCTGCATTGCAGTTTCATCCCAGGAGATCCAGCTCTTCATTGCGTTCTGTCACTGCTTACAACAATTACCTTGACTTGTACAAAGTCACCAAGCTATGAATACGACTACGGTGTCATCAACCATGCATATGTAAGCTATCCAGTAACGGTTGATGCACAGCTCCATTGGTGTGAATCAGGGAAGCACCAGCTATGTCAAACTGTGCTTGTTCTCCAGCTAGAGAGCTGGAAATGGCTACATTGTGAGCCTTGTGTCACAAGTTCACATTTTTCTTATCCTAGGAAAGGGGTGAGGGGCAAACTGTTGGGAATAGTAATATTAAATGTAGTGATTCAATAGAATCACTACATTTAATATTACTATTCCCAACAGCAAACTGCAAGCTCTTTCTACTCTCCTAAAGCAGCAGGTAAGATACTGGCTATAGTGGCCATGTTCCAAAAATCACTGGCAGAAGTCAATAGAAAAATAAAGTATTAATCAATTTCACTACTACTGATATACTGAAATTTCACACTGGGTTATCTAGGCTGTGAGGAAAGGATACATTTACTATCATGATTTTTAGAGAAGGCCAAACCAAAGTAACAGTAAAAATAACTCACAAGGGCTGCAGCAGCATGGAGAGCAGTGGTGTTTTGTGCCCAGAAGTGCTTACTGCAAGGAAATTTTGCAGTTGGTGTTGATCTGTGCTGCTCAACAACAGGTAAAAATAATAATTTGATGCACCTTTGTCTTGGCTTCTTGCTAAGTTCACTAAAAAGCTCTGGTTTACATTTGCATTAGGTGTTACTGCAAAATTACCTTCCAAATGTAGAAACTGAGATGTAATAAATCCAGGTGTTTTATATTATGGCTTAATAACTTCTGTATCTTATTGATGTTTTATCAGAATTTTTGAGGGTTTATTTCCTTTTCCTATTACAAGGCTAAAATAAATGTTTTGACCTCAGTTCATGCATGGGAAACTGTTGGAGCTTTTTGGAAAGTTCCTAGCTTTTGTACAGGTGTGAATGTTTTGCTTTCCAAAGGATCACAAAACTTTTGCTTGTGTCCTAGGTTGGCAACAAAGGGTTAAAAATCCTCTAGGGACTAGATAATTGTTATTCAATCCCATAATTGTACTTATCTCTTCTTAAACTAGTGGTGAGGCCAGCGCATTCTCTTTTCCTCCCTCTCCAGCCCTGTGTGGGGCAGGAGCAGCTTCATCAGGACAAGCATGTAAGGAGCAGGGCTTGTGTTTAGCCCTGTGGGTGGCAGAGGCATTACAGGGAAAGGACTGGAGCACTGGAGATTATAGATTTAGTTTTGGGTTGGGGGAAAAATTCAAGGGCTTTACTATGCATTTTGTATCTGTTTTGTGATTTCTTTCTGTACCTTTCTTTCCAAATACAATTCTGTTTTCTCTCTAATTCATTTGAGAGCTTCATTCTGTCAGCTCCTTAAAAACCACAACAGCTTGGAAGAAAAGACTTGAATGCATATTCTTGTGTGTCTGAAAAGAGAAGCCTTATCTTTGTCTGTTGGCATTTGGTAAAAGGATCTGTGTTTGTTCTCCAGAAATATGGTGGCAAGGTCAGTTTGGATGTTTACATTTTTTGAGAAGGGAGAATCAGAGAATGGTGTAGGTTGGAAGGGACCTTAAGGATCATCCAGTTCCAACTCCCTGCCATAGACAGGGACACCTCCCACCAGAACAGGTTGCTTAAGGCTTCATCTAACCTAGCCTTGAGCTCCTCCAGGGAGGGAGCATCCACAACCTCCCTGGGCAACCTGTTCCAGTGTCTCACCACCCTCACTGTAAAGAACTTCTTCCTAACATCTAAATTAAATCTCCCCTCTACCAGTGTAAACTCATTACCTTTCATCCTGTCATTACAAGACCTTGTAAATAGTCCCTCCCCAGCCTTCCTGTAGGCCCCCTTCAGATACTGGAAAGCCACGCTAAGGTCTCCTCGAAGCCTTCTTCAGGCTGAAGAGCCCCAACTCTCTCAGCCTGTCCTCATAGGAGAGCTGCTTCAGCCCTCTGATCATCTTCGTGGCCCTCCTCTGAACTTGCTCCAACAGTTTGATGTCTTTCTTGTACTGAGGGCTCCAGAACTGCACACAGTACTCCAGGTGGAGTTGGGAAAAAAATCCCAACCAAAGAAAGAAAACCCCACAAAACCTAGCACTGAATAGTGGTGTTAAAAACCATTAGTTGTGTTTAATAGTGATGTTAAAGATACCTTGAAGGATATGGAATAATTCGTTAGTGTTGGTAATTATATCTCCCTAAACCTTTCCAACCACTCATACTTTCTGGCTAGAGTAAGGACTTTTGTTTTCCTGTTGGTCTGCTGATCTAGCTCAGCATATGGCAAAATAATCACATTGATTAAACAAATAGTTTGGTGTTTATAAACTAGGTTGTGCTACACTTTCTTTGCAGGCCCCAAACATTTGCCCCAAGGACCTTGCCTTAATGTGTTACTGTAGCTCAGCTGAACTGTGTTTCCCCTTGAATTTGCAAGGAGCTGGAAGTGTGAACCTGGTGACTGTGGGCTACCTGACATGCAGGGTCTGAGTAAGCCATAAGAAGGCATATTTATGTCAGAAGCCTTTTGGATTCACTATCCAGCCACATTTGACTGCAAATAGTAATGTTTTTTCATCCCTGGAGAGTGTATTGATCCCCTGAGTCCCTGACCGTGAATCATTAGAAAGTAAAGCTTTGTGTGCTTGATTTAAACAGTTGGAATGACAAGTGCTTGTAAGGAAAACCTTGTTTAAAGTTGATTGTCTTAACATATTTTTGTGTAACTTAAAATATACCTTGTTAAACTCTAAACCCTAGGCAGATGTGTGTGTGCAGGGGATTCCACATCTTTAATTCCAATCAGTGTTCATATTTTCAGTAAAAAAAGATTTGACTGTGTTTTACTGATGAAACTGATGTGTTTATAGCATGCGAGCAGCAGCTGGGCTGTTGGAAATAGGTGGGTAGTTCTGTGTTACAAGTAAAGATTGGAATTCTTTGCGGTCTTGTGACTAAAATTAAAACCAGAAGACCCTCAAACCTTTCTGTTCTGCATTGGAATAGAAGCAGTTCTTGAAATGTTAAAAGTAAGCCTTCTGTGATTGGGGATAGGCAAGCATTTGGCTGAGTCTCAGAATGCCGGCTAAGGAAGGCAACGCTAATGCAGAGTCATAGAGTCATAGAATCAACCAGGTTGGAAGAGACCTCCAAGATCATCCACTCCAACCTAGCACCCAGCCCTGTCCAGTCAACTAGACCGTGGCACTAAGTGCCTCATCCAGTCTTTTCTTGAACACTTCCAGGGACAGTGACTCCACCACCTCCCTGGGCAGTTCATTCCAATGGCAAATCACTCTCTCTTGGTTTATTTTATTCTGATTTACAAATGAACCCACACACACTTCAAAAACTGTCAAAAAAAAGAGAAATCTTTTGAACTAAAATGCCAGCACAGTGGATGTGGTTTTTGTGAAGCATTTTGATGTCAATAAAGCTGCTTTTTCTGGTGGGTAATTGTTCAAATACAGGTTTTTTTCCAACTAGCCCTAGTATAAAGTGGCTTGTGCTTGTTTTATTTTGTATGGCACATTTCCATTTCTTCTTAGCAGCCTTGTAAAGATTAAATTTTACAGAGCCCTTTTTTTTTTGCAGATGTTATCCCCATTATGCAGGAAGGCAAGCAAATGCAGAGGAAGGTTAATTCATTGAATTACTCCGCTGCAGTGTGTGAGCATAGGAGCTTGAACTCAAATTTGGGAGTGATTGTTCCCAAGTAGGCACTTTTATCTAATATAGCTCAGGAGTC
This sequence comes from Tricholaema leucomelas, assembly GCA_013400475.1. Taxonomy (NCBI): domain Eukaryota; kingdom Metazoa; phylum Chordata; class Aves; order Piciformes; family Lybiidae; genus Tricholaema lacrymosa; species Tricholaema leucomelas. Next base: position 439,171 of record WAAF01012399.1, on the reverse strand, counting down.
TTTCCTCTGATATTGTAACCATATTAAAAAAGAAGGGCAGAAACCACAAAGTTAGTAAGACTTTTAAATTAAGCTCTAAGGCACTGATTTTCATCATGTTAAGACTTCTGTTTTCTTCTTTATACATTATTTCCAATAACATTTTTTTTTCCTTCATGGCACAGAAGGTATGATAAGAGATCAACTGTGAAGAGAAACCTTCCTGGTCGCTTTTAGAACTGGAGTTTTAGGTGGTCATACATCTTGGTTATGTTTCTCTGTGTTTAAGTAGGCTTTAAGACAGATTTTTCAGGAGCTTTAGAAACTCAGCCTCACAATGAAGACCACCTTAAAATCCTGTGTGTGACTAACAATGGCAGTCACCTTGTATTCTTGGTAATGCCTTTGGTATTCACTGTTTAAGCGAAATATATATGGTCACTATTCTGATAAAGGCAAATCATTGACATGCTGAAAAGCCACACAAGTGAGCTGTGACATGTGTCTGGCTAGTTGGCTTCTACCAAACTAGCACATGTATTCATTACACCTTTATCTCTTGTCAGCATTCTTGTTTCATTTAAATCAGGTCATGAAGTATATTGCCCAGGGAGGTGGTGGAGTCACCGTCCCTGGGGGTGTTCAAGAGGAGACTGGATGAGGCACTTAGTGCCATGGTCTGGTTGACTGGATAGGGCTGGGTGCTAGGTTGGACTGGATGATCTTGGAGGTCTCTTCCAACCTGGTTGATACTATTCTATTCTATTACTTTCTGAATTGGAAAGAATTATTTACTTAAAGTCTTTACTTTCTTATTTAAGTTTTTGGGAATTGCTCAGTTTGGCAGTCCTGTTGGATTTAGAATGGAAATTAAGGCAAATTGTGCTGTCATGGGGTCTCATTTAGTGCCAGATTCCTCAAATACAAGGTTGTGCAAGGAGAAAGATGGAGCACAGAAGGAAAGAGGGTTTTGACTCTTCCCAGGAAGTGGTCCTCATGCATGCACTGTAGCAGCACCAGTTGCAGGTACAGTGCTTTTCATGGAGCCTGTCTAAGAGCAGCCTTTGGGCTTTCAGGGATTGTAGTAGAAGCTTGTTAGTGGTTGAGAAAGAATGTGCTCAAACATCTGCTTTCTCCCTGTGCTCTTGGAGCTACACAGTGCTCTCTCTGCTGATGTGAAACAAGGCTATGGACATGGTGCTCCCTTTGCAGAAATTATTCCTTTGCAAATCTGGTTCAGCTGCTCATTTTCCTGAGCATTTAGCACAAATGTGTTTATGGAAAATTTAAGATTTTTATGTGGTAGTACAGGGGCAACAATTTCTCTGCCTTCAGGAGGGTGTTTTAACAAGAAGCATTTTTTTTTTTTTTGGTCAAAGCAAATGTACAACTCCTTTATTACTTCTCTGGGACTGTTTTTAGATTACTGTAGCATGGTTTTAGATTACTGTAGCATGGTTTTAAACTGCATGTCAAAACCTGATTATTTTACAGCATCTATAAAATCATAGATTCATAGAATGGTTTAGGTTGGAAGGGACCTCAAGGATCATCCAGCTCCAACCCCCTGCCATAGGCAGGGACACCTCCCACTAGAGCAGGTTGCTCAAGGCCTCATCCAACCTGGCCTTAAACGCCTCCAGGGAGGAAGCATCCACAGCCTCCCTGGGCAACCTGTGCTAGTGTCTTCCCACCCTCACTGCAAAGAACTTCCTCCTAACATCCAGTCTAAATCTCCCCTCTGCCAGTTTAAACCCATTCCCCCTCATCCTGACATTCCTAGACCTTGTCAATAGTCCCTCCCCAGCCTTCCTGTAGGCTCCCTTCAGATACTGCAAAGCCACCACAAGGTCTCCTCGAAGCCTTCTCTTCTCCAGGCTGCAGAGCCCCAACTCTCTCAGCCTGTCCTCATAGCAGAGCTGCTGCAGCCCTCTGATCATCTTCGTGGCTCTCCTCTGGACCCGCTCCAGCAGTTCCATGTCCTTCTTGTACTGAGGGCTCCAGAACTGCACACAGTACTCCAGGTGGGGTCTGATGGAATGTTCTGGATGTTGTGATAAATACCTGATAGTTTAGATGCATATGCAGATACTGTGTTCCATCGCAGGGGTATATTTGTGATAGATGGATGAATACTGCTGGCAAGTAAGCATGCAAAAAAAACCCCAAAAAAACCCCCAAACCAACCAGGATTAGTTGGGTTTATTATTTTGAGAAATATTCTTTCAGTAGACTTTTGTTTATGCAAGTTGCCAGAGCTGCAGTTGCAAATAAACTTGCTTACTTGGGACTGCAGTTTTAATGCAGGAGCAAAAATGAGCTTCCTTTTTTCTCTCCAAAAGTTCTAGAAATGTAGCACAGTATCACAGCCTTGTTAGTTTGAGCCTAGCTAGAATGTTTTGCTGAGAAGAACTAGATTACAGGCTGTGAAAGGAAAACAAAGCTGATGTCTACCTCACTCATAGGCTTATCGGGATGTATAAGAATAAGAATCAAAATATAGATTAAGCACTTCTGCTGGGGAGCTCCAAGCTGCATCTCTCTAGCCTCTTTGACTAATCCACTTTGCTTCCTAACCCCCTGGCTGACCCTCTATTCTTTCTTGGGACTGGGGTAAGGTTGAGAGGGGTAGGGGGAAGGTGAAGGGGGAGTTGGGAGCCCCTCCTGGGGACTCAGGTTTCTGGGAGGGCTGTTGTGTTTCTATCACCTTTTACCTTGTCTATTTCTGTCTATAACTGTATATACTGTAAATATCTGCTTGTATATTGTGCTAAACTGTAAATAATAAGCTTCATTCAATCATTCAACTGGCTGAGTATAGTCTGGGTGATTTCCAAAGTTGGGGGGGGACACACCCAAACCTTCACAGATACCTTTATCCTTTCTTATAAAAAGAGGTAATAGAGTCCAAGTGCATGTGATTAGGCTAACTTGTCTCCATGAGAGGGAGTTATCCAGGACTCTATGCCTTGTCTCCTAGGCAAAAATAAGGAAAACATCTTTCTATGCAAACACTGTGATTGTATGTACTAGGGGATAAGGAAATGTACATTGCTAATGACAAGGTGCAAGTTCAGGATTTCATTTAGCCTGTGATAGGGCATTTGTCTACATCTGTAATTACCCTCTAGTCTCAGTGTGTCTTGAAAGTTTGAGTAGAGAGTTGCAGTGTCTGGAATAAGAAGTGATTCTGTTATTCCCTGGCAGTGGGAATGCTAAACCTCCATGATTTTTTTTTTTTCTTCTAGCTTTGCATGTCTCTGTGGCAGCAATGCATAGTACCAGTTAAATCTTCATTGTTAAAGGTACAGAAAAACAAAAGTGGGTCGAGATACTCTAGGAAGTATTAAAATTCAAAATCAGTTTATTAAAATGCAACAGATTATTCTTAATTAGTATTATTAGACTGTGTTTTGAGCTGTGACAGAGGTGGGCCACTGAGTGATACCACAGCTATAGAACCTTTCTTGTACCGTGTGATACTGGTAACAGTTTCAGCCCTGTAAAAGCTACCTCTGGTTTTAGCTGTACTTCTCTGGGATTTTCTGAGAAGCTTCAAGTGAAGGATTGCTGCCCAATTTCCCTGCTCTCTTCAGTATGAGTTTTATTGACTCATACTGAAGGAGGTAGGGTAAGCATCCTAGTTGTTCTTGCAAACCACTTCTGGAGTAAAGGCAAGCACTACAGTTGGTTGTCTTGAGCACTTCAAGCTGAAGTTGTACCACAAGAGGAGGCTCAGGGGTGACCTCATTGCTGTCTACAACTACCTGAAGGGAGGCTGTAGCCAGGTGGGGGTTGGTCTCTTCTCCCATACAACCAGCAACAGAACAAGTGGACACAGTCTCAAGTTGTGCCAGGGGAAGTACAGGCTGGATGTTAGGAGGAAGTTGTTGCCAGAGAGAGTGATTGGCATTGGAATGGTCTGCCCAGGGAGGTGGTGGAGTCATCGTCCCTGGAGGTGTTCAAGAGAAGCCTGGCTGAGGCACTTAGTGCCATGGTCTAGTTGACTGGCTAGGGCTGGGTGCTAGGTTGGACTGGATGATCTTGGAGGTCTCTTCCAACCTGGTTGATTCTGTTCTATTCACAATACCTGCCATACATTAATCTCTCTGTTGCAGCTGGTGAACTTCTATGGTTCAAAGTTGCAGAGAAGAGTGGAGACTTACATTGTGTGTGTGTGTGTGTGTGTTTGATTTTTTTCAGCAAGCCCCATGAAAGGGCTGATTTTGCTTGTGGTTTGGCATGTCTAATCCTTGAGCTCAGCCTTGATTGCTAACTGCTGCAGGTTACCTAGGCAGTAGGGAGAGGCTGGGATATGGGGATACCCTCCACCTGCCCCATGTCTGGAAAGGTTGTAGAGAGGGAAAGACCAACACAGAAACCCTTGCCTGGTGCTGTGTTGCTTGTTCTTGGTCTCCAGGTCTGGAAACTGGGAAAAGATCCCTAGAGTTAAAGGGTTTTGGTGTTTTCATTCACAGCAGGGTCTCCTGTGCTGCACTGGTCACTCTGATTCCCTGGGGAAAACTCCTTTGAGCTAAGCCTCTCTGTTGCCTTTCTTGGAGGTGGGAGATGGCTGGGTGGTGTGCTTGCAGGAGCAGAGCCAAAGTTTGCTGTTCAGTGATCTCATCTGAGATGTGTTTACTAAACAGGGTGGGCATGGCAGGTGGTTAGTGGTTCCTGTCCTGCTCATGACACCCAGCACAGATGGCAGGGCAGCTGTTTGACACTTTGGGGTGCGTGGCTCAAGTACCTCCCCATCAGCTGAGCCATCTCCTGTCCAGGCAGTGTCTGTGTCCCCTGCCTGCGGTGGCTGCCTTTCTTGGTGTGATGGCTGACACTGCTATTTGATGCTTGGCGTTTCCTGCCCGCCCCAGGTTAATCTAGCCTGTCCCAGCTGAGGCTTCAATGCCCTTAAGTCTGAAACACGCAAGGAAAAGCCCAACAGTGCAGGAGAAAGTTCTCTGACCTGCAGGTGCTCCCAGGAGGAAGGGAAAGAAAAAAACCCTCGATATTGTATCTCCTTTGTGCTGGACAGCATTCCTCTCCTCACCCCCACTGTTCTGTGTCTTCAGGTCATCCTGTGTCTGACTGTTCTCCCTGGATGTCAGAGCAGAGGCCCTGGGGCATGACCCTCCCTTTTTACATGTAGTGGAACCAACCCAGAACAAGCTCTGCAGCTGTTCTATTTAAGAGTTGAAGTTTGATATATCTGAATAATAAAGCCCAAGAAGAGTTTCACATACCTGAATGAAAACACCTGGACTTTTTTTTCCTTTTTCCTTCCCCCTCTCACAGTATAATCCCTTCAGCTATACACTTGTTCTTTCTGTCTCTCTCTTAAATTTTCCCTCCTCTGTTTTTATTCTTTCCTGCTTTTATTTTGCATAGTGACAGCAAAACTACTTTATAAAAAAGCAATTATTTCTCTAAGTGACTGGCTGCAGAGCCTGTGCAGGTGCACAAGCCAGCAGGCAGCAGGCAGTCCTCTGGAGAAATCTGGCCTCATGGGCTTAGAGTGGGAAGAGATGCTTGTACATGATGTGGAGGCAGAGTGTAGTGAAGAGTGATGAGCTGCAAGCTGTAGGTCCTCTCAAACCAGTATTCCCTGAGCTTCAGCCACTGTGAAAGTTTTTTCCCAAGGGAGGAACTGGGGGTGATCTAAGGTAGAAGCAAGCTGAACTTTCTGCAGTGCTTGTGAATGAGGTGATGCATCTAACAGCTCGGTGAGGTGTGGGTACTGTGGGCTTTCCCCTACCTGCTCTGCCTTGGGAGGTGAGGGGCATTCCCTTCTGTAGCCTATTCCCTCCTTCATGACCTCGTCGATATAATCTGTACCTGTCTGGTATTGCTGAAAGCTTCAGATAACATACTTCTTGTTCTGAGGGGAAGAGAACCCAGATAGTTTTTATTGTTTCACTTGTGCTTAGAGAATCTTAGGGAGATTCAGGGTGAAAGAAGGATGTCTTAACTATAATTGAAAGTGTGCACTCATTCAGTCAGCTGTTCCAACACACTGAATTTTTGGACCTAATGCTAACTATTAAACTATCAGCTCTCTCACAGCTTGTAATTGAGAGATTAGCAAATATATTTTCTCCCTTTTTTTATTTCAGAGTCATAGACTAAGCTTCTGCAGGCTGGTAAATTTTTGTTGTGGCTCCTTCCATTGTTCCAGTTTTATAAATAAGAACCTAAAGCACAAAACTATAAGCATTTAAACTCCGGAAGTTGCAAATGTTTAGGTACCTTGGTGCTTCTAGTGCTGGGTGCTCTTATTTAAAGGATTTATTTTACCTTCTATAAAATCACAGTCTCACAGTATCACCAAGGTTGGAAGAGACCTCATAGGTCACCAAGTCCAAGCTGTTACCACAGAGCTCAAGGCTAGACCATGGCACCAAGTGCCACGTCCAATCCTGCCTTGAACAGCTCCAGGGACGGCGACTCCACCACCTCCCTGGGCAGCCCATTCCAGTAGCCAATGACTCTCTCAGTGAAGAACTTTCTCCTCACCTCAAGCCTAAATTCGCCCTGGCACAGCTTGGGGCTGTGTCCTCTTGTTCTGGTGCTGGCTGCCTGAGAGAAGAGAGCAACCTCCTCCTGGCTACAACCACCCCTCAGGTAGTTATAGACAGCAATAAGGTCTGCCCTGAGCCTCCTCTTCTCCAGGCTAGACAATCCCAGCTCCCTCAGCCTCTCCTCGTAGGGCTGTGCTCGAGGCCTCTCACCAGCCTCGTTGCCCTTCTCTGGACATGTTCAAGCATCTCAATGTCCCTCTTAAACTGGGGGGGCCCAGAACTGAACACAGTACTCGAGGTGTGGTCTAACCAGTGCAGAGTACAGGGGCAGAATGACCTCCCTGCTCCTGCTGGCCACACCATTCCTGATGCAGGCCAGGATGCCATTGGCTCTCTTGGCCACCTGGGCACACTGCTGGCTCATGTTCAGGCGGGTATCGATCAGCACCCCCAGATCCCTTTCTGTTTGGCTGCTCTCCAGCCACTCTGACCCCAGCCTGTATCTCTGGATGTCTGGAAATCCAACAATATAAAGTTTTCTGCAATTATTTTTCCTGCTCTCACTTGCAGAATACAACAGAATCAAGCTTAAGTTCGGGATACCTGAACGTGCACTGAGCATTATTGTGGTATGGGTTTTGGATATGAGACTACCTACGTTTAATTAACTTTACAGCTGATCCATGTTCAAGAGTAAGAATTAAATTTGAACTTTGTATTACTGATTCTTTAAAAAATAAACCAGGCCATTAGTCTATGTAAACTAAACTATTTTCAATAACATCACAGTAAATAAAACTACAAAGTTAAGAGTAAAGAGCTCAGTGATGTAAGGTTTCAAAAAAAGTGTTGCTGCTTTGTATTGGGTATAACACAAGGGTTGTGTTTATTGTGTGTTACCATAGGAATATAAACTGAAAGGTAACAATGATGACTTAGTGTAATATGTTATATTAAATAAACTTGTCCTTGTTAACGCTGCGTGCAAGGTTTTATTTACATTTCAGTAAACTGTTTTCTGCTGCATTTACAATTCTGCTGTACAAATAAATTAAGGGATCTCATGACAGTATGGTTTACTTTCTCCCTGCAAACTGAAAAAAAAAATATTACTTGTAAGCATATTTGTTTGAAGTAGTTGCATTAAATTTTGTGTTGGGGCACCAACACAAAATAGGCTGAGGAAGCTGGGGTTGTTTAGCCTGGAGAAGAGGAGGCTCAGGGCAGACCTCATTGCTGTCTACAACTACCTGAAGGGAGGCTGTAGCCAGGTGGGGGTTGGTCTCTTCTCCCAGGCAACCAGCAACAGGACAAGGGGACACAGTCTCAAGTTGTGTCGAGGGAAGTACAGGCTGGATGTTAGGAGGAAGTTGTTGCCAGAGAGAGTGATTGGCATTGGAATGGGCTGCCCAGGGAGGTGGTGGAGTCACCGTCCCTGGGGGTGTTCAGGAAAAGACTGGATGAGGCACTTAGTGCCATGGTCTAGTTGACTGGCTAGGGCTGGGCGATAGGTTGGACTAGATGATCTTGGAGGTCTCTTCCAACCTGCTTGATTCTATTCTAAATAGGCATCAAACCTACCATCTAAGAAAGGAAAGAGATGAAAGTGAGTCTTATCTCGTTGTTCCTGTACTTAAAGGATGGACAACTATTAAATATGTGTTTAGAGTTCAAAGCTATTGCAAGCAATATTGAATAACCCTATGAAATATATTCCTGCCTTTCTATAAGAAATGAACAGCCACAAAATGAAATGAATGAAAAGAGCCAGTATAGTCACACACAAAGCTTTACCTATTTCATCTTCTATGTTGCACGAACATAATCTTTCAGAAATCAGTGAGTTTATACTTCAGCTTTGGTCAAGCTGAACAGGTGCATCTGAGTGAATGATTTGGCCTGTAATTGTGGTGGTGGTTGTGAAAGATAACCTGTGAAGGAAAAACTGAGTCTGAAATTTCCAGTCCCAGGATAATTTATAGGGCTGATAAACTGAGAGGTGAGGGCAGGGAAGAAGTATTTCTGTTTAGATAAAGAAGCAGATGTTGTCTGCACTCCAAGTACAAAGGCCATGGAACATCACAGCCCAGTCTGATTTTATATAATATTTCATTAAGATATGTACTTCTGGCATGATGCAGGTGTAACTCCTTCTGTGGACATCTGTTCCTTTCCAGAAAAGTGTTATGCATAATCTTATTTTATATAAGTATAGAGCTGGTAAAATTGAGTTGAAATGTCTCTGATTATTCAGAGGTAAGCTCTTCCTCTTTCTGTTCTTTTTGACTAACAGCCATTTGACAAAATACACAGGGTAACCTATTCTTTTGGTTAATCTTGCTTCCTTTGGTTGATACAGCTCTCATTCATTAGGGGCTGTTAGCCTAGGCCCTGGGAGAAGAGGGATGATACTTACGTGCAAAGCTGACTCCTGTGCAAGACACAACATGGTAAAGTCCCACCTGAGAGCACATGCTACGAAGTGTTCTGAGCTACCAAGTTCAATATCCCTTGAAATTATGAACTATATTGATAAAACACTTTTTGGGGTTTACAATTATTTGGTTAAAAATAAAAAGGCAGAACTTTTTGACTTTGAGGATGATGGAGCACTGAAGCAGGCTGCCCAGAGAGGTTGTACAAATCTTCTCGTGTAGAACTCAGATCTTGCCTGGACATGTTTGTGTGCAGCCTACTCTAGGTGAACATGCTTTTGCAGCAGGATTGGAGTAGATAATCTCGAGAAGTCTCTTCCAGTTCCTACTATACTATGATTTGTAATGCAGCCCTTTTATTGGCAGAAGTTCCCTCATGGAAAATAGTACATATCTGACTTATACTTTTATTTCTAGTATATGTAAGAGCACAAGAGAAATGCCAGCTTTGCTATGCTCAGATAACTGTGCTGCAATCCAAACTTTGCTCTTTGTGTTCATCTCTGAATGGATGCATTTCTTGGTTACAACTTTGTCTTGCGTATCTGTGGTGTGATGCTGTCAGTTCCAAGGTTGTGTGCTGTACAGTCTGTTTTAAAAGAATTTCCTCCAGTATTCAGGTTTGATTTAATGCTTGTAGAAAACAGCAGAGTGGGCAAGACTGTCACTCTTAGAAACTGAATGGTGGTATTTGAAAAATCTCTAGATATTACTATAGCTTTAAGTAGTTGAGGGAGTGGGAGCAGAAAGGGGCACTACTCTTATGCCCTCTAGCAGATCAGTGTTAAAATATACTTCCAGTTATTACTGTCTTACATTTTTCCTTCTCTTATTTTTCATATTAATGTATACGGTTAACACTCCAGGAGGAGTGTCCCTGAGCTTGACACTTGACCTCAGGTGGTCTTGACCCCCTCCCCAGGGGTGGGTCCGGACACCCCCAGGTGATGGTTAGCCCACTCCCCCCTTCCTGTCCCATAAAGCAGGAGGACTTCCTGTTCCTCTATCTCTCTCTTGACCACTCGGCAGCTCTCTCTGGATCGCTCTCTGAACCACACTGCAGCTCTCTCTCTCTGCACCCCTGCATCTCTCTGCACACGTGGTCACCACCATCACAACCTCTGGTTGTATTTCATAGAATCATAGAATTTATACCTTTTGTATTTGTTACTCTTCTTTCCCTACACCTTTGTAACCTCCCTACATCTGATACCCTTTTAAGTTATTGTTATTTTTTTTTTTAATTTCCAAATTGAGTGAGATTGATTTATGTGGATGTTGCTTACCTTTCCTCTCTACTTCTAATTCCTTTCTTTGGGGAAATACAGGGTGGGGGAGAGGGAAGGGCACTCTACAAATTGTCATTGGTTCTATCAAATTTATTAGAGCGTCTGGGAATTTAAATCAGAACCCGAGACAAGATTCTTTTTTGCAGCATTGGGCTAGTGCAATATACTTGCAGTTTTAATTTTGTTTGTTTGTTTTTTCAACTCTATACTCAATGCTTAAATGCTGTGGTTTGGTTTTTTGGTTTTTAGGGTCTTTTTTGGTTTTTAGAGCCTCTCGTCGTGTTTCAGTGCAGCAAAAACTTGCAAAGAGTACTGATAAATTACGTGGGGAAGCTTAGATATTTCTGAAAAGCAATTCCAACTTTTCTAACCTAGTTGATCTGCTTTGTTTGGAAGCACTTTGGAAGTAAGATATTTGATTACTGCAGCAATACCATTAAGTGTTTTTTAAAGAGATATTGTCTTGTTTTTACAAATGCTATGTCTTGAGGAAGAAGCTAATTTTTAGCGTTCTGACTGGGACACAATGGTGACTTACCTGGGAGATTACACATTATCTGAAAGCAGTTGCTGCTAATCTGAGTTTTCATTGGAAAATGCTGTTACTTTGCCATTTCTGGTGAAGGTGAGCTGAAATGATTTGTGCAATGTGTCTGCAGCTCTGTAAACCCTAGTTTGTATATAAATTGATACTACCTGATCTCTCTTTGCAGTTTCTCTGTCAGTAGAAAACATAACTGAGAGCATAACTCGACACTTTTGTTTGCCTTCTACCAAACAGCAATAATAACTTCATTGCTATTTGGCGAAATATTACTAAACCTTGTAGGAAGACTTCATGCATTTGTCAGTGCTTACAGAAAGCTCTGAATCTGATAAACATAGAAGAAGCCATTGTAAAAGTCATGTAGACAAATTAGCTTTCTGGTGTTGGACCAGTCTGTCATTAGCAAGCTTGCCTCTCCATGAGCTCCTTACAGAACATGGAGTGGCCCTTGCACAGGGCTATTTGTGGTCCAGGCCATCTCCAAAAGCCTTGGGTGAATGTCTCACTTGCTTTAGGGTATCTTGGGTAATATCAGGTAACTACAATTAGGCAATAATAATGGCTCTTAGATGTTTATCACCTAAATATAGGTTCAGAATTCTCCCAAGTGGACCTAGCGCTAAGAGATGGGTATTTTCATTATAGAATAAAGCAAGAATAATTGTGTTCTCTCTTCTTAAAAGCCCTTGGACAAACTCGTTTGCTGTCAGTGATTCTGAATGTGAACACATTTTGTAGATTGATTGCTGACATTTTTTTTTTCCTTGACTTTTTCCCTTGTTATGACAACAAGTTGAACTGCAGTTCGTGTCATCAGTGTGGAAACACAAATGCACTCTTCTCCAGGGCATCTCCCATCTAGTTCAGAATCTTCCTGGGTACTTTGACACATACGTCTGTATAAGTTTTTCTTTCACTGCTTACCTTATGATTTTTATCCTGTTAGAGGTGTTAAAGGGGAGGAAAAAACACCTCCATAATTTGTCTTTACTTCCTCTAATTATTGATATTAAACCATCAATACATACATGAGAAGTTTTCTTGTACTGGGATGACTTTTAGAATATGATTTCCTGTTGCCTAGTAGGGTGTGTCTGTGCACATGTGCTGGATGGTTTTGGTGTGGGGTTTTTCATTGTTATTCAAAGCACATTCACCCTGCTCAATTTTTGTTTCTTTGGCCTGTCTGTAGCAATTTTCTACCACATTTCCAATAGACAAAGTCTTCAGTTATCCTAGTATAGGTAGGATGAATATGCATCAAGTACTCAATTTTTTTATACTTTATGAGATTTGAATATGGTTATTGTATAGTCCTGTTGCATAATATTCTAGTTTTATTTCAAATTAATTCCCTCCAGGGATCTTACCACTGCTTTTCAATTTCTCCCTGTATATTAAGTAATTATGAGGACCCTCATGTCCCGTAGAGCATGTTGATAGCCCAAGGTGCTCCTTTCCTGTGCAGAAGAAACAGGGGACACAGTCTCAACGTGTGGCAGGGGAAGTGTAGGCTGGATGTTAGGAGGAAGTTCTTCACAGAGAGAGTGATTGGCATTGGAATGGGCTGCCCAGGGAGGTGGTGGAGTCACCGTCCCTGGGGGTGTTCAGGAAAAGCCTGGATGAGCCAACTAGAGGTGGTCTAGTTGGCTGGCTAGGGCTGGGTGGGTGCTAGGTTGGACTGGATGATGTTGGAGGTCTCTTCCAACCTGGTTGATTCTATGATTCTATGAGAGGCAGAAGATACAAGGACTCAAGTGTGCATGTTCTGAACTTGAAGTAGACAGGGAGAAGATATAAATAATAAAAATGTTAATACATAAAACTCCTGCACAGGTTTTCATATGACTAACTTAAAAGATTGCTCCTTTTTTTTCCTCTTAATCTGACTTTGTAGATGTTGAGGTGCTGGAACGTGTCCAGAGAAGGGCAACAAAGCTGGTGAAGGGCCTGGAACACAAACCCCATGAGGAGAGGCTGAGGGAGCTGGGGGTGTTTAGCCTGGAGAAGAGGAGGCGCAGGGAAGACCTCATTGCTGTCTACAACTACATGAAGGGAGGCTGTAGCCAGGTGGGGTTGGTATCTTCTCCCAGGCACCCAGCAACAGGACAAGGGGACACAGCCTCAAGTTGTGCCGGGGGTGGTCTAGGCTGAATGTCAGGAGGAAGTTCTTGCCAGAGAGAGTGATTGGCATTGGAACTGGCTGCCCAGGGAGGTGGTGGAGTCACCGTCCCTGGAGGTGTTCAAGCAAAGCTTGGATGAGGCACTTAGTGCCATGGTCTGGTTGACTGGCTAGGGCTGGGTGCTAGGTTGGACTGGACGATCTTGGAGGTCTCTTCCAAGGTGGTTGATTCTATTCTATTCTGTGCAGTGTGTAATACAACTTTTGAAATAAATGAATATTAAAAGTGAACGTGCATTCAAAATCTTCAGAGGACTTCATTGCCCAAAAATGTACCTATAAATATATCTGATTTTGTAAGAAACTTTCTTCTTATCTTTATGCATCACCACTGTCAACATTGGGCTAGACAGGTCACCTGTTTATTTTCTGTAGTTCTTAAAAAATAACTTTTCTCCTCAAATGATCATGTGAAACAGTTTTGGGGAAGGTGCTTCATGTGTGTGTAATCATCCTCAAAGAGCTGGGAGGAATTGTGGGTGGCTGCACCACTCCTGAAGGTATTGGGCTACTGCTGTCCTTGCATTTACAAATGGGATGCTTCAGAGTTAAGTGACAAATGCTTGTAAATTTTAATGGGATTTGGCTGCCAGAATCTTAGGACACTTAGCATTTTTTGAACTGTGATTGAGTGTTTCTTGAGGAAACGTTACCTAAATACTCATTTCTTATTGACTGAAGTAAAGTGGTTTTCATTGTGCTAGTTTTTGGAGCTGAATCAGGCTTGACTGGAAGTATTTGCTGTACATAAAATAGTAATTGCATCACTCTGAAGGATGATGCTGTCTGTATACTACATACCAGTCTTTTAGAAATGGTTTTGCTGACATATCTGGTCTGTTCATAATGGCTTTATTTTTTAATCCTATCAAGTGTCCTGCTGTAATATTTTCATGCCTCATCTAATGTTAGACTGAACTATTTACCATGAATTTCTCATCTGATACTCCTGTTATTTTATATCACAGTATTACCAAGGTTGGAAGTGACCTCATAGATCATCAAGTCCAAGCTGTTACCACAGAGCTCAAGGCTAGACCATGGCACCAAGTGCCACGTCCAATCCTGCCTTGAACAGCTCCAGGGATGGCGACTCCNGTTGCCCTTCTCTGGACACGTTCAAGCATCTCAATGTCCCTCTTAAACTGGAGGGCCCAGAACTGGACACAGTACTCAAGGTGTGGTCTAACCAGTGCAGAGTACAGGGGCAAAAATATAAATATATATTATTTTGATTTATATTATTTTTATTTTACACCTACATTCTAGGAAATTTCAGTTTGCATATGGGAGAGCTTCTTGTGTTCATTGCTGTGACCTGTGTAAACAGCTAGCAGATAGGCTTTGATGTCTGGGTGCAAGTCTAGCATTAAGAACAGGATTGAAAAATGCTGCTTGGAAAGGTGTGTTGTGGATACATGGGCTAATGGGAGACAGGATGGTGTTCAGGGAGGATGGGTCCCTTCTGTACATCCTTTGCATTGAGTCCACTGAGGATTCAACAAAATGAGTAAATAAATATCAAAGCTGTATAATGACACCTTTTAGTTGATGAAACAAACGCACCCAGTTAGGAAGAAGTCAAATTTTAAGCTAGAAAAACATGTCAAATACAACATTCATCTGAAGCAGAACAACTAGGGGTTTGGTTTTGTTTGTTTATGGGTGGGTTTCATTTTGAGGTTTCTTTATTTTCAATTTTATGAATAATATGTGTTATTAAAATGGGGAAATGGGAAGAAGAAAAGTATTTGTATGCTGCTGTTGATGATGTGCTAAACTGTTACTCCAGTGATGGGAGCAGCCATGCTAGATGTAGTAAACTCATATTCAGCTGACATTTTTGTCTAAGGGCACTGGAACACATAACTCTTCTCTCTGAAAAAAAATGCTCTGTTAACCAGGCTAGAAATAACTCAGAAATAAGGTCTGTTGTTCTGCTTTGTATACAAAACTAAACATTCAAGGAGCAAGGACTGGAACCAGATGTCTCATTTCCCAAGTGACTAATCTAGCCATGAGGCTAGATAGTTGCATTTTCTCATTACCCCTCCCTTCCTCCATTTACATACAGTTTATACACAGGGGACCATTCCAGTTGGCCTGTAGAGTTAGAAATTACCACGCTGGCATATACTTTTCCACAGTGGATAATTGAACCATGCCCATATTCAAGTGTAGGAGGAAATGATTAGCCTAAAGAGATTTTGGCAAGTCAAGCACCAAGACCGATGTGGTTCATCATTGTTGTGGAAATGAATAATTGGTTATGAATTATGAATATTAATTTCTGAAAGAACAGTATTTTTATTACTAATAGTTAAAAATCAGGAAAATTTCCTGAGATTCTTTGGATTTTCGATTGAATAACAGCAGGAAGTTCAATTCAATCCATGACACCTCTGAGACTCAAATCTGAATGCATGATGACTTGAGTCCCAGAATACTGCAGCAGTGAGAGGCAATGTGTCCTTTCTCCTAGCACGTGATCATCATGAATTTTGGTAGGTAGTTTGAGGATGGAAAGCTGTAATGACTTTTTTCTTCCCCTTTTCTGAATCCCCTTATTTCCCTGATAGTGGATGCCATTAAAGCTACAATTACAAACAGGGCTTCAACGGAGAAAAAAAAAAGTTTTTATTAATATATTCAAGGAGAGAGACAGAATTTAGCAGATTCTTTCAAAAAATTAAATGTGAAGTGAATATTCATAAAATTGTGAGCCTCCATGGTCCAGTCTAATTTGGGAACCCACTTCTGCTTTGGAGCTTCTTTGTTATATTAAAGCTTCTGTGATCTGGTCTTCTACAGTTAGTTTAAAATGCAGTTGGTATCAGTGGAAACAATGGAATCCTTCTTTATTTTCAGCTGGAGCCTGAGAGTGTCTCTAGTGATCATCAGTTTTACCTGGAAAATGGTAGTACCTATGATACTTCTCTGTGCAGCTCCATCTGAATGAAGAGGCTTGACCCATCTGACACTGCAGGGTTTGTCTCTACAGTCAAAACCAAGTAGCCTAGGACTATGGTTGTATTAAAAGCTTGGGAATCGTTCCTTACCGAGGCTCCTTGATGGCTTACCTGGCATTTAGCAAATGCTGCTTGGCCCTGTGTGCAGTTGCCTCAGTTGTGACACAGAATAGCCAGTGGAACTGTCCAATGGACTGGTGTAAGGCATTGCTGGAGGCTAAGAATAGATGTTTTTACAGAGCTGTTTTCAGTCTTTGTCAGTTGCCTGCCTCCCTGGCCCCAGATGCTTAGATTGGTGTGAGCAGTGTGATGGCCAAGTGACAGGAGGTCAGGGCAGCCTCATGCCCACCTAGTTGCTGGTGGGAAAGGGCTTTGCATGGACATGCAGGCACTATGCATTGTATGCCATGAGAAATCAAACAAAGAAATAATTATGGTTTTGAACGCACGTTGCAAGCTGTGTGTGTATATAAACTCTAAATATGTTCCCACACCTTCTTGTGTAAACAAGTGTTAATTTTTGTCTTTCACAATCATATTTTCCATTCTTCCAGAGAAGTTTTCTGTACTTAGAACCATAGAACCATAGAAATCAGCCAGGTTGGAAGAGACCTCCAAGATCATCCAGTCCAACCTAGCACCCAGCCCTATCCAGTCATCTAGACCATGGTACTAAATGCCTCATCCAGTCTTTTCTTGAACACCTCTAGGGACGGCCATTCCACCTGGATTGATTCAATTCTGCTTTAACTACATCATCTATTTTTCCCCACTATGATCCTTTCCAAAGGCTGTACTTCTCTTTGCCATCTTTGAACTACTGACTGAAAACTAGATGCAATCTTCAAGCAAGAATTCTTACACCTCCTTTGTTACATGATTGAAGAAAAGCAGGCCAGCAATAAGGCAAGGTGTGAGTCCTGAACATCACCTTTCAAATTACTTTTATTTTAGAATCTGCTCCTCCTTCTGTTTTATTAAACTGCTGAATCTTTGACAATAATTAGGAAAATACAGCCTGGGTAAAATTGACATAGAATCATAGAATGGTTTATGTTGGAAGGGACCTCAAAGATCATCCAGCTCCAACCCCCTGCCATAGGCAGGGACACCTCCCACTAGAGCAGGTTGCTCAAGGCCTCATCCAGCCTGGCCTTAAACGCCTCCAGGGAGGAAGCATCCACAACCTCCCTGGGCAACCTGTTCCAGTGTCTCACCACCCTCACTGTAAGGAACTTCCTCCTAACATCCAGTCTAAATCTCCCCTCTGCCAGTTTAAACCCATTCCCCCTTGTCCTGACATTACCAGACCTTGTCAATAGTCCCTCCCCAGCCTTCCTGTAGGCTCCCTTCAGATACTGCAAAGCCACTCTAAGGTCTCCTCGAAGCCTTCTCTTCTCCAGGCTGCAGAGCCCCAACTCTCTCAGCCTGTCCTCATAGCAGAGCTGCTGCAGCCCTCTGAGCATCTTCGTGGCTCTCCTCTGGACTCGTTACAACAGTTCCATGTCCTTCTTGTGCTGGGGGCTCCAGAACTGCACACAGTACTCCAGGTGGGGTCTGAGGAGAGCAGAGTAACGGGGGAGAATCCCCTCCCTTGCCCTGCTGGCCACACTGCTCTTGATGCAGCCCAGCACACGGTTGTAACTTGTAAGCTGAGAAGTTAACCATGAAGATGTACATTGAAGGAGGCTGCTTAGAACTAGAATATAGGATACAGTGCCTCTCAGTTTATCAACTCCATCTGTTAACCAATTTACTAGTAAATGAGGTAGCACATACAGAAGATCAGAGTAACGTACCACTTCAGTGTTGGTGACTGAGGGGCTCCTAAGCTTTTAAGTATCAGAGTAGGCAATTAACAATTTTAAAAAATATGTTTTTTCTTAGTCTGTTCTAAATAAAACAAATTTAAAAGAAGCACATTCAAGAGTGGGAAGCCAGATAAGTTAATATTTTGTAATAATAGAAAGTAGCGGCCAGCAACTGAACAGGCAGCATAAGCAAGAGTAGAGCTTTTCTATGCCTGCAGTCTGGTAGATGCAAATTAGAATAGAATGAACAAAATCAGTAAAATAGCAACATCTGAATTAAGGAAGTTTCTCTCTGTAGATTAAGGGAATTGCAAGTGATGGCCCTGTTTGACATCAGTTTGATGAGTCAGTTTCAGCTAATATAATTTCAGTGATTGAAAACAGTTTGACAATTCCATGTTTTCCTTGAGAAGTACTCCACTCCTCTTGTTGATTTTCCTGCCCCCTTGCTCTTGAGAGCAGTTTAATTATTTCCACTATGGGAAATGTTCTAATTCTTGAAATTTTTGTTGATAAATTTCAAGTTTGCTAAATGAAAAATGAAAATTAGTGTCAGCCTAACCTGATTCAGTGTAGTTCCTTCTTTGAGTGTGTCCACAGAACTTTTATTGTAGCTCAACAAAATGTTTGATGGTTTCCCGAGATTCATTTGAACTTGAAGTGCACATTCCACAAAAAAATGTAGCCAGTAGGACAAGGGAGGTTATTCTGCCCCTGTACTCAACACTGGTCAGGCCACACCTTGAGTACTGTGTCCAGTTCTGGGCTCCTCAACTCAAGAGAGATATTGAGGTGCTGGAACGTGTCCAGAGAAGGGCAACAAGGCTGGTGAGGGGCCTGGAACACAAAGCCTGTGAGGAGAGGCTGAGGGAGCTGGGGTTGTTTAGCCTGGAGAAGAGGAGGCTCAGGGCAGACCTCATTGCTGTCTACAACTACCTGAAGGGAGGTTGTAGCCAGGTGGGGGTTGGTCTCTTCTGCCAGGCAACCAGCAACAGGACAAGGGGACACAGTCTCAAGTTGTGCCAGGGGAAGTCTAGGCTGGATGTTAGGAGGAAGTTGTTGCCAGAGAGAGTGATTGGCATTGGAATGGGCTGCCCAGGGAGGTGGTGGAGTTGCCATCCATGGAGGTGTTCAAGAGAAGACAGGCTGAGCATTTAGTGCTATGGTCTAGCTGACTGGCTAGGGCTGGGTGTTAGGTTGGACTGGATGATGTTGGAGGTCTCTTGCAACCTGCTTGATTCTATTCTATTGATATTTTATTTCATTTTCAACAGCAGCTAGTTGTGAATTTAATTTTTAGCTATTTTAACAAATGGAAATGAAACAATTTGTCCAGAATATGAAGGAATAATTGTTTCAATAAATATACAAGTTATTTAAATATTTCCAAACTGTCTTATTTCTGTTGTATATTTTTTTTTCAACATATGGAAACATCACCATAATAGAAACAGGAATAGTGATGATAAATTCTGCAACCTTAAATAATTTAGCAATGACATTCTGGCTAGTTTCCTTTCCAATGTTTATTTTCCTGGTAAACTGCTTTTAACTTTTTTGTTAAAAGCAATTGCTAATAGCTTAGTACTTCATGTTGTTCACACATATTTTGCTGTTCATAAGGAGGAAAAAAGTGTGCAAGAAGTACCCATTGTTAGTAAATCCTGTCTTGATGGATCCAGAAAAATACTGAAAATTAGTGTGTGCAACTTGTTGGTTCTCTCAAGGGAAGGATTCTTGGAGTTGCTTGACAACTTCTCTCTCCATCTGTTCCTTTTCAAACCTCTGCTGCTGTTTATCCCTCAGTGAGGCTGCTTAGGCCATTTGTTAGGTGATACTGGAAGTAAACATTGCACTGATGAGGTTTATTGCTTGTCTGAAAACAGGGAAGTCAGAGGTAAACTGATTAAATCTGCTGCTTTTCTGAAACAGGGGGCTTATGGAACTTCTCAATGCAGACTGTGCTACCTGACCCCCTGAAATGCTTTGCCATTAGGCTGGTGAGAGGCCTCGAGCACAAGCCCTACGAGGAGAGGCTGAGGGAGCTGGGATTGTTTAGCTTGGAAAAGAGGAGGGTCAGGGGTGACCTTATTGCTGTCTACAACTACCTGAGGGGTGGCTGTAGCCAGGAGGAGGTTGCTCTCTTCTCTCAGGCAGCCAGCACCAGAACAAGAGGACACAGCCTCAAGCTACACCAAGGGAAATTTATGCTTGAGGTGAGGAGAAAGTTCTTCACTGAGAGAGTCATTGGCTACTGGAATGGGCTGCCCAGGGAGGTGGTGGAGTCGCCGTCCCTGGAGCTGTTCAAGGCAGGATTGGACGTGGCACTTGGTGCCATGGTCTAGCCTTGAGCTCTGTGGTAATGGCTTGGACTTGATGATCTATGAGGTCTCTTCCAACCTTGGCGATACTGTGAGACTGTGATACTTTGCTTCCCTAAGGTCACCTCCAGTGTCTCCTTTGGCATCATCTGCAACCATACAGATAATGTTTAAGTGGGTAATTCTATTAGCTTTGGTAGGATAACTAGACTATATAAAGCTGCATGTATAGCTGTTGAATCGGGGACCAGATTTTACATAATCTTCTCTTTATTTTTAATCTGGATGAGTGGGTCAGTCTCAGGAACCAGATGTCTTGCTTCCAGAGCTCTGCCCTTTCTCAGTTGTGATCAGCCCATACTTTCTTTTTTTTCTAACAACATTGATTTGATGTGTTTTTTCTTCATCTAGTCCACAGAAAATAATGAAACTCTTACTGAGTTAACAGCTCTTTTAAAAAAGACGTGAGTAATAAACCTACTGAATGAACAATAGCTGTATCTCAGCAGTACAGCTTTGGGAAATTGCAAAGTGATTTTTAAATTCCCTTTGAGTGAAAGACAACTACTTCTGAGGCTCTTCTTTGTAGGTACATCTTTCATAATGAGGTTAAATTACAGTAAGTGTGCAAGGTATTTAACATGACTTCTCTGCCAAGGCTCCTGGCATTACTGAAGATGACTTCAATCTGAGTTAAGTGTTGTATAAAGTATTGAAGAAATTGTTTTTCATTTTGGAGAATGGAAGATTCTTAGTATGAATATTTATTTAACCTAAGAGATGTCTAAATCGTAATTACAGGAAGATGTTCTCCAAATGGAGGAAGTTCTTCACAGAGTGAGTGATTTGCCATTGGAATGGGCTGCCCAGGGAGGTGATGGAGTCACCATGCCTGGAGGTGTTCAAGAAAAGCCTGGATGAGGCACTTAGTGCCATGGTCTAGTTGACTGGCTAGGGCTGGGTGCTAGGTTGGACTGGATGATCTTGGAGGTCTCTTCCAACCTGGTTGATTCTCTTCTATTCCAATTCTGTGCAAATCTTGTTTTCCTTCATACTTTCAAAAAAGCTTTAGAAGTTTTTATATTAGCTGCTTAGCATTTCAAGGAGTCATAAGTGTATCCTGGAACAAAGTATGTGTTTTTATGCAGTTCACCAGTTTTAACATTCAGAATCTGACCAGTCATTTAAAATTTATTCTTAATACTTACTGTTCAACCTGACCTTGAATACTTCCAGGAAGGGGACATCTACAACTTCCTTGGGCAACCTGTTCCAATATCTCACCACCCTCACTTGAAAGAATTTCTTCCTAATACCCAGTTTTAATTTACCCTCTTTCAGTTTAAAAGCCATTACCACTCATTGTATCAGTATGAGCACTTGTAAAAAGTCCCTCCCCAGCTTTATCGTGGCCTCCCTTCAGGTACTGGAAGGCCACTATAAGCTCTCCCCGCATCTTCCCTTCTCCAGACTGAGACTGTAAATACTGGCAGGCTAGATTGAGGACCCTGTGGGGCTGTATCCAGCCCACGGGCTGTAGTTTGAGGACCCCTGCTCTAAGACTTTCTAGTCTCTGGAGGACTTAAATCCCTAGGGTTACACTAATTAACTGTTCAGTTCCCTTAACCTACAACAGACTTACAGTACCTACAATACTAATTAGTATTTATAGTACTAATATGTACTTCCACATTGTCAAGAGCTGGATTATGTGTTGTCAGCCAAAGGCTTGTACTGTCTGTAAAGTAAGTCGATGGTGAGGTAGCCTATCAATTCAAAGGGTATTTCTTAAATTGTTATTATAAATAAAATGATTGATTTGGTCTTGTGTGGCAGAATTAGTTTTAGAATCATAGAATCAACCAGGTTGGAAGAGACCTCCAAGATCATCCAGTCCAACCTAGCACCCAGCCCTAGCCAGTCAACCAGACCATGGCACTAAGTGCCTCATCCAGGCTTTTCTTGAACACCTCCAGGGACGATGACTCCACCACCTCCCTGGGCAGCCCATTCCAATGCCAATCACTCTCTCTGACAAGAGCTTCCTCCTGACATCCAGCCTATACCTCCCCCGGCACAACTTGAGGCTATGTACCCTTGTTCTATTGTTGGCTGCCTGGGAGAAGAGACCAACTTCCACCTGGATACAACCTCCCTTCAGGTAGTTGTAGACAGCAATGAGGTCTGCCCTGAGCCTCCTCTTCTCCAGGTGAAACAACCCCAGCTCCCTCAGCCTCTCCTCATAGGCTTTGTGTTCCAGGCCTTTCTCCAGCTTTGTCACCCTTCTCTGGACACATTCCAGCACTTCAACATCTCTCTTGAGTTGAGGAGCCCAGAACTGGACACAGGACTCAAGGTGTGGCCTGACCAGTGTTGAGTACAGGGCAGAATAACCTCCCTTGTCCTACTGGCCACACTCTTCCTGATACAGGCCAGGATGCCATTGGCTCTCTTGGCCACCTGGGCACACTGCTGGCTCACCTTCAGCTACTATCTACCAGTACCCCCAGGTTCCTTTCTTCCTGGCTGCTCTCCAGGCACTCTGTCCCCATCCTGTAGCGCTACTTAGGGTTGTTGTGGCCAAAGTGCAGAACCCTGCACTTGGCCTTGTCAAATCTCATCCCATTGGCCTCTGCCCATCTATTCAGCCTGTCCAGGTCCCTGTGCAGGGCTCTCCTACCATCCAACAGATCAACACCTGCTCCTAGCATGGTGTCATCTGCAAACTTACTGATGCTGCACTCAGTCCCCTCATCCAGATCATTAATAAAGATGTTGAACAGGACTGGGCCCAGCACTGACCCTTGGGGATCAGTTTTAATCTTAGACATCAAGTTGATCTGATTCCCACTTCTGTGTGTGCTGGTGAACTGAGGAGGAGGAAGTACTATAAACAGTGTGACAGCATACACTGTACCAGTTGCCTTCCTTGAGATAAAGGATAAAAATATGCACAAGCACATCCTCTTTCACATCTGCATGAAGGCAAATTAGACGACAGGTCTCTTCCAACCTGGTTGATAATGTGATTCTATGATTCTCTTTAGTTAAAGGTCAAATCTGAGCTTTGTGGAAGAAGAGAAGAAGTCTAGTTTCCATGCAGCTTTATTTTTTACTGTGATTCTTGCAGAGTATTTCTTATAAGAGCCAGTAATAACCACATATCTTTTTAAAAGTAGGCTTTAAGAAATAGACCTACTGTTAAACCTATTCTTTCATTTTCTGTTTCAATGATGCACCTGTTTCATGAGTTTAAAATGTTTGATCCCATGTACTGTTCTTTTCTCTCCTTTCTCTGTGTCTTCAGGGCTTCTGATGTCTTTGACTGTCACCACTGCATTTCTTAGTTTTCTTCACATCTGAATATATTTCTTTTCTATATCTGTAATTCATGCTCTTCTTTCACTCTTTCCCCTGTCATTTTAATATAGATTTCTTCTAGATTCTTCATTTGATTTGTTTTAATGCACTGTGACCAAATTCATTATGCATCTTTCGCAAAGCTCTTTCCTTTCTGAGTGCTCATCATTAATTCCCAGAGTGTTCTAGGATATCATTTCATATCTATAAACAATACAAATCTTATTAGAATTTGCAATTCTGAAATAACTTCTTCATTGTCCTTTTTGCTGCCATTTGGGAGTTTTGCTGAAAGAGCATATCCATGTCCTGAATCTGCAGACTTTAAAATCTGTGTTCGAGTCCATTGTAAGGCACAATTAAAAATATTTTGATACTCTTAGTCTAGTCTCTTCTTGAATTTCTGTCCCATAGTAAAGCACAATGCAGAATGATTGTCCTTTTCTGCTTGAATGAGTTTGGGTGTCAGGGATACTGCAGGTCAAGGCTGAAGTGTGTAAAAAAGATTTCTGAGCACATCACTAATGTTTATCTTGCCACATGAAATTTGCCTTGATATATTTCTGGGGATCATTTGAAACGAAAAGGAAATGTTAAGCTAAACTCTTCCTGAGGAGAAATAGAGGTACAAATCATCCCACCATACAAATTGCCCAAACCATGAAAATGAGCATTTTCATCAATCTTTCCTTGGTTTTCACTATGTATTAATCTGTTTTCATTGGATCTTCAAGTTAAACTTGCTAACTTACTTTGGTCATTATATGGCATGTTACTATTTGCATGGCTTCACATTTGCTCAGGAGTTAAAATACAATACAATTCTTTACTCAGCACTGGTGAGGCCACATCTTGAGTAGTGTGTCCAGTTCTGGGCCAGAAGAAGAGCGACAAAGCTGGTGAGGGGCCTGGAACACGAGCACTATGAGGAGAGGCTGAGGGAGCTGGGGTTGTTTAGCCTGGAGAAGAAGAGGCTCAGGAGTGACCTCATTGCTGTCTACAACTGCCTGAAGGGAGACGGTAGCCAGGTGGGGTTGGTCTCTTTGCCAGGCAACCAACAACAGAACGAGGGGACACAGTCTCAAGTTGTGCTGGGGAAGATATAGCCTTGATATTAGGAGGAAGTTCTTCCCAGAGAGAGTGATTTGGCATTGGAATGAGCTGCCCAGGGAGGTAGTGGAGTTGCTGTCCTTGGAGGTGATCAAGAAAAGGCTGGATGAGGCACTTACTGCCATGGTCTAGTTGACTGGACAGGGTTGGGTGCTAGGTTGGACTGGATGACCTTGGAGGTCTCTTCTAACCTGGTTGACTCTATGATTCTGTTATTCTACAAATATAAAATATAGAGGCATTCTTACAGTACGAAATAAATTGCTTAACATTAATTACTAAGTTTATTTTGCAATGCAGTAGTCTTGTTTGATTAACATCATCTTAGGTAAATATAAAATGATTAGTCTGTATTGGCAATTCGTTTAGTTTTACAGCTTTATTATGCACTTCTGTGTAATGAAGCAGTCAAGTGTGGCTTGTGTTACCTGAACTTACGAAGCAAAAAAGGTCATTTGTTGGTAGCTAATCCTGATGCTTTCTCACTGTTATTCTGTACTTGTAAGATTGTTTTCTGATGATACAAAGTGTAATCATAGTTATCAGAAAGTCTTGAATTCCACTGCCATTGTTGATGACAGACATTGAAGCCTTGACAATATTCATATAAGGGCTACTATCTTCTAGTTTACAGTGAGAAAATAGAGCCAAGAGAGTAGATGGCATCTTTTAGGTCTCTACCGTAAGAGTGTCTGATTCCTGCTTCCACGTGTGCTGGTGAGCTGGTTACTAAAGGAGGAAATATTATAACCAGTGTGACAGCATATGCTGAACCAGTTGTCTTCCCAGTTAAAATACGGGAAGGAGTTGAGTCCTCTGTGGAGGACACACTTCTAAGTCTTTGTGTTTTACCTCAGGCCATTGTATCTCAGCAGGGAGGTTCGTTCTTGCACACGTGTTCTCTTTAGCTTCTGTGCTGTGCCTTTTGTCAACACACTGGATTCACCTTGCTTGCTCACATGGTCCAGAACCCTTGACTGCTCATGTTATTCCTTCTCTTCTGGTGGAAGAATGCTAGAGGCTTTTCAGTGGGACCCAGACAGGTTAGACCAACAGGCCAAGGCTAATTGTATGATGTTTAACAAGGCCAAGTGCCAGCTCCTCCACCTGGGTCACAACAGCCCATAGCAAGCTGCAGACTTAGTGATGTGTGGTTGGAAAGCTGCAGTTCTGAGAGGGACCTGGGGGGTTCTGGTTGAGAGTTGATCAAATATGAGTCAGCAGTGTGCCCAGAAAGCCAGTGGCATCCTGGCTTGTATTAGAAACATGGTGGCCAGCAGGAACAGGCAGGTGATCATCTTCCCCTACTCAGCACTGGTGAGCCACACCTTGAGTACTGTGTTTGGTTCTGGGCCCTTCACTACAGGAAGGACATCGAGGTTCTGGAGTGTGTTCAGAGAAGGGCAGTGAGACTGGTGAAGGGCCTGGAGCATATGGCCAGTGAGGAGTGTCTGAGGGAGCTGAGGTGGTTCAGTCTGGGGAAGAGGAGGCTGAGGGAAGACCTCATCACTCTCTACCTGAAGGGACATTGGGGTGAGGAGTGCACACCCTCTTCTCCTTGGTGTCAAATGACAGGACTAGAAGTGGTTACAAGCTGCACTAGGGGAGGTTCAGGCTGGATGCTAGGAAATACTTCACAGAGAGGGTTATCAAACATTTGAATGCTCTGCCCAGGGCAGTGGTGGTGTCACTGTCCCTGGAGCTGTTTAAGTAGCTTGTGGTGCTTAGGGATGTGGTTTAGTATTGACCCTTCAGTGCTGGGTCAAAGGTTGGATTAGATAGTCTTTGAGGTCTCTTCCAACTGGGTGTTTTCTGTGAAGGGTGGATTTGGGATCTTGAAAGGAAGACAGAAGGGATTGGATTTGGATTCTTTTTTTTTCCTCTAGTGAATTCCAAAGATTGCCCATTGCAATTCAGGAATTTCAGTAGCCTGAAAAGTAAAAGACTCTTATTTTCTTCTTCTGTCCTCTAAGTCAGTAAAGGTTATTTTTTTTTTCTACTGTTATGTCCCAAATTATCTTTTTATTACTCCAAATAGGTACACTTATATGAGTAAATAAAAAGTAGATGTGATTTTTCTCTATAATGGAATGTACTTGGCAACTATTATATTTCTCTGACAAAGGTCTAGTGCTGTCAAAAGAATGATCTAATGGATGACTGTAGGTGGTTGTGTATGTTATGGTCCTTATTAAAGCATTACTGTTAAATGACATCCTGGAAGTAAACTCTATTTTCTGGATATATTTTTCTCCTGGCACTAAATCAGGTATTTGGAAGAGACTATGTCATGGCTGGCAACCGTAACTTTTCATTGAGAAGACTTCTAACAGTCTTTCCTTGCTGATTTTGCTTTTAATCAAAAAGAATATACTTACACGTGTGGCCAGTAGGGCAGGGGAAGTTATTTTGCCCCTGTACTCAGTACTGCTCAGGCCACACCTTGAGTACCATGTCCAGTTCTGGGCTTCTCAATTTAAGAGAGATGTTGAGGTGTTGGAACGTGTCCAGAGAAGGGCAACGAAGCTGGTGAGGGGCCTGGAGCACAGCTGTGTGAGGAGAGGCTGAGGGAGCTGGGGGTGTGCAGCCTGGAGAAGAGGAAGCTCAGGGCTGACCTCATTGCTCTCTACAACTACCCGAAGGGAGGTTGTAGCCAGGTGGGGGTTGGTCTCTTCTGCCTGGCCACCAGCAACAGAACAAGGGTACACAGTCTCAAGTTGTGCCGGGAGAGGTTTAGGCTGGATGTCAGGAGGAAGTTCTTCCCAGAGAGAGTGATTGGTATTGGAATGGGCTGCCCAGGGAGGTGGTGGAGTTGCTGTCCTCGGAGGTGATCAAGAAAAGGCTGGCTAAGGCACTTAGTGCCATGGGCTAGTTGATTGGACAGAGCTGGGTGATAGGGTGGACTGAATGATCTTGGAGGTCTCTTCCAACCTGGTTGATTCTATGATTCTGTTATTCTCAGTTAACATCTATGATTATTATTTTAACTTACTAACTCTTGTTTTGATTGTAATGAAAGGAAATTTAGGATCATTTGTGGAAGTATGGGGAATATTTCTGATAGAGCTGGTCAGAAAACAAATCACAGATCTGGATGGTTTATTATATGCACATTCTAGCATTAAGCAAAGAATGAAGGCCTACTGCATGCTATGCAGTTGACCTTTTTGTCCTCCCCATTCTACAGCTAAGCTCTTGTCTCCTTAAGGAAGCCATTGCTATTTTAGAAGAGCTTTTATAAAACTAATGTGAATAACTGCCTTTTTGGTTACAAAAAAAGCAACAGAAGAGGAAGGATGTGTTAAGAAAACTGCTGCAGATTAAGTAATTGTCATCTTTTTATAAAATAGGTCTGTAACTTGGGCTCGGTTCCTTCCTCTGCCTGAAAGGTATTTCCTCCCTTGGATGAAGCAGGCACTGTGAGGCTATAGGAAATTTAGGTGTTTTTAAAGGCTGACTACAATTGGCAGTCCTCTTAATTTCTGCAGGTCATACTGTTCTCATTATTGTACTCTTTGCGAAGTGGTAGGGCAGGGAGAGAAGAGCTTTTAGAATACACAAGTGGGAGGAGTGGTTCCAAGGACGTTTGGGCAGGTGTCTCTTGTCTCCTGCCATGATAAGAGGAGCCTGGATATTCAAAGAGAACAGATTCCTCATCCTTCTTCCCCAGTTTCAATGTACATGTTTAGAGAAGAGGGATTGATAGGTAGCCCCTCTCTGGTTTCTTCCACCATATGACCCCATTGTAGGCCTCTCCTCTGCTCCCAGCCATTCTAATCTTTGATTCTTGTTTGCCATTTTTCTTTTTAGCTTTCACCATAATTTTTTCCTGTCCAAGGGATTCTTGGTTTTTACCCAGCCTAGCATAGGTTCTGCCAGACCCTAGTTCAGTTTTCTTGGCTGCTAAAGATTCCTGACAACGTCTAATATAGGTAAGGCTGATAGAGTGCTCATTCCCTATCCTATCTGCATGGCTACAGGTGACTTATGGCCCTGCCTGGAGAAAATCAGTACTTTTTGAGATCCCAGGTATTATATTTGAGTCTACTTTAAATGTGTTCAAAAGCAGGACTGTGTCCCAGAGTTTGTGCATTTGAAAAACATGAACTGAGTTTGCCAATCTTAAGAAATATTACTCAGTTTATAGGGCTGTGTTTTGGTAAACAACCTCATACACAAAGTACTGCAGCTCCTTGGCACTCTGGTGAAGCAGGGTAATTGTCTCTACAAAGTGGCAACGAGTTTTGGAACACCTAAGAGTCCATCATTGCTTACGGCAGGGTCTTGCACTGAGCTACACAGATGAATTCATCTTGCATTCAGAGCTAAGAAAAATAACCCCAAGTTGGGCAACTACCCTAAATAATTACTATTGTCATTATTGTGTTTAAAATAAATTACTACACATTCTTATTTCAAACTTGTGGTTTTAGGATTGTGGAGGCAACATCGTGGCAGCAGATGTCTAGGAAAAAAAAAGAACAACTGATTAAAGGCCAAATGATTGTCAGAAACTTATAAAGAAAGGAAGAAAGGAAAAAAAGAGGGGGGGAAAGAAGGAAGCATACTATTTAGACTACAATAACATAAAATTGGACGGCAGCATGGAGATACATTCCTTTGGACAGCTGGGGCGGACACAGCTTTTTATTCTGAAAGAGGTACCACAGCCAAAAATGGGAACAGTTACTTTATTTTTACTTTTTGTCTTTTCTCTCTTGACTAAATTGGATTCTTTTACTTATTCCAAAGTGTATCTATAAGATAAATAATGCCAGAACACATGCATTGCTTACATAGACTACGAGGACTGATTGCGTAATTGTTAAGAGTTATTACGCGCACCTCTTACTGCTGATAAGTCAGAATGGATGTACATGCATGAATCTGTGCCATTCTGCAAGTGTACATGCTATGTGAAACTGGGTGCAAATATGATGATGCGTCTAACCATCTGGTATTGTTTGCTGATGACACCAAGCTAGGAGCAGGAGTTGATCTGTTGGAAGATAGGAGAGCCCTGCAGAGGGACCTGGACAGGCTGGATGGGTGGGCAGAGGCCAATGGGATGAGATTTAACAAAGCCAAGTGCAGGGTTCTGCACTTTGGCCACAACAACCCCAAGCAACGCTACAGGCTGGGGACAGAGTGGCTGGAGAGCAGCCA
>WAAF01012399.1:386361-409237 GCA_013400475.1 Tricholaema leucomelas | reverse complement strand
GAGGTCTCTTCCAATCTGATTGATTCTATTCTAATGCTGTGCAGACATGTAATAATGAAGTTAGGTCAGCTGTGTTATGGTATTAGTAGAAATTCTGAGCTTAAGTCTGAATGTAGACGCATTAATCATTTGTGGTTTCTTATTCCATGCACATTGCATATGAAGAGACTGGGCTTGAAGTTACATTTCACTTGCACAGTTTATAATACTGTTACTTGCCTTCTCTTTATCAAGGGACTTGTTTCAGAAAATGTTGTTAGATGTTCTTCCAAAGGAAGCTGGTCATTCTTTGTTGTCTGAAAATGTAAATGGGTTGGAAAGCCATACGTGGTACTTATTTAGGTGGTGTTTTCCCTTAAAAGATAAAAATCTCAGCCATCTGTCATCGGTTGTAGGAGTTTTTGTTTGTTTTTGTAGGGTTTTTTTGTTTGTTTTTTAATAATTAAGATAGTAAATTGAAGAAATATCACTCATATAAAACCAAAAGTTTTTTAATGTTTTCCATC
This sequence comes from Tricholaema leucomelas, assembly GCA_013400475.1. Classification (NCBI taxonomy): domain Eukaryota; kingdom Metazoa; phylum Chordata; class Aves; order Piciformes; family Lybiidae; genus Tricholaema lacrymosa; species Tricholaema leucomelas. The sequence goes on along the minus strand of WAAF01012399.1, from coordinate 408,731 downwards.
CACAATAAATGCTAAATACTAAAAGATACTGCAGCTCTTATTTTAGTCTTAGCAGCTACTGTAAACATAATCTGTACCTTCCATGTTTTTTGTCATTTTGTTTCTTCTCAAATGCATGGTATTTCTTTGGCAAGAACAACTATCTTAATTTACCTTAGGGCCATCCATTTGCTTATCCCTTTGAACTGTTTTCTCTACCATTGTGTCAAGAAAACCTTCGTCTTTTCACTCTGAATAGTTCATTCTGTGTTTCATTTCTCTTCCCACCAAATTTCCTACAATCATAGAATGGTTTAGGTTGGAAGGGACCTCAAAGATCATCTAGTTCCAAATCTCTGCCATAGGCAGGGTCATCTCCCACTAGAACAAGTTGCTCAAGGCCTCATCGAACCTGGCCTTGAACACGTCCAGGGAGGGAGCATCCACAGTGTTCCTGGGCAACCTGTTCCAGTGTTTCACCACCCTCACTGTAAAGAACCCTTTCATAACAGGGCTGGGTGCTAGATTGGACTGGGTGATCTTGGAGGTATTTTCCAACCTGGTTGATTCTATGGAAAAATACCCCAAACATCCAGTTTGAATCTCCTCTCTTCCAGTTTAAACACATTCCTCCTTGTCCTGTCATTACAAGACCTTGTAAATAGTCCCTCTCCAGCCCTCCTGCAGGCCTCCTTCAGATACTTGAAGGCTACTATAAGGTCTCCTCAAAGCCTTCTCTTCTTCAGGATGAGGATCCCCAGCTCTCATAGCCTGTCCTTATAGGAGAGGTGCCCCAGCCCTCTGATCATCTTCATGTCCCTCCTCTGGACTTCCTTTCTCCTGCAGGAAATCTAGGTTTTCTAGAGTAACTCTTTCCAGTGAACTAGCAATGCACAAGAAACGTGATGTGACATGGTACCCACGCTCACATCTGGCTCTGCTCTTCTGGAGTGCTCTAGCAGTGATGCCAAGGNAATATACAAGCAGATATTTACAGTATATACAGTTATAGACAGAAATAGACAAGGTAAAAGTAATACAGAAACACAACAGCCCTCCCAGAAACCTGAGTCCCCAGGAGGGGCTCTCAACCACCCCCTCACCTTCCCCCTACCCCTCTCAACCTTACCCCAGTCCCAAGGAAGAATGGAGGTTCGGCCAGGGGGATTAAGGAGCAAGGTGGAATCAGCCAAAGCAAATGGAGGGTGAGGTTAGAAAAGCAAGATGGAGTTCAGCCAGCAGCCTCAACTCCCCAGCATCTGAAGAGCCCAAAGCAAAGCCCAGAGCGAAGTGCCCAAGTGAAGTGACTTTATCTAATGTTTTGCTCTTCCTTTCTACACATCTCAGCAAGACTGTGAGGGAAGTAGACATCACCATTGTTTTCATTTCACAGACTGTTATCTAGTCCTTCTCACCAAAACATACTAGCTAGGCTCAAACTAGCGCAGTGGGTTTTTTTTTCCCCATGTCTTTGAGCATTCCAAAATACTAAAATATAGCATAATACTCAAAGAAGTTGGTTTACATTTTGTTTCCCTTCTGTGATCATACTCAGTATCTTCTTAGCATATAGATCTATTTAATGTCATTTGCAAGGTGGGCATATGTATGAGGAAAGATGTGCCTAGCGTGATGCACTCTGTAAAATGTTTGATGTAGTTTTCAGTCTTAATATGCATCAGCTTCATAATTTCCAATGTTTTTACCTTCCAGATGAATTTTTTTTAAAGGGTTTTTCTGACTTAGCTGTATCTATCTCCAAAGTTGATAAATGTATGCAATTTAATCAGACAAGATTCAGCTCTGCTTAGGTTTCTGAGAGTTTCTCATACAAATTACCTTTACTCTTTACCTTCAGTTTTTATATTAAATGCCAAGAGAAAAAAGTAAATCTCTGGGCAGGATGGTTAAACTCAGTTTAAGTACATTTACTTCATATTTTTAGTTAACATTCTGGGTTGTTTTTGTTGGTTGGTTGGTTGTTTTTATTATGTTGTCACCTGAAGAAAATAAAGGCTTGCCTCAGTGCGGTTTGCTAGCACACCTCGATCAGCTGTGAAGCTGAGAAGCGGTGTCATGTGCTGACTGAGAAGCTGAGTGAACTCTGTTTCATCTGCATCTGGAGAAGCAGTATCCTGCTCCACATTCACTGCCTGTAAACTTGCTGTCTCTTGGGTAGACATCCTGAAATCGGCTACCTTGTGTTATGCTGGGAAAGCAAGATGTAGAAAGGAGATGTTGGTCTGTCTGCATTTCCTTCCTCAGCAGCTTCCTGAAAGAGTTCAATACTTTCTTTTCCCATATGTTCAAAATGTGCAAACAATAATCCTGAAAACAGTACTACTGTGCAGTAGTGTTCTTTTGGTTTATTTTGAGTTAAACAATTTCTTCTACTTCTGGGTTGTTTTCTTTGGATCCTTTTTTGCATTTGTAGAATAGAATAGAATCAGCCAGGTTGGAAGAGACCTCCGAGATCATCCAGACCAACCTAGCACCCAGCCCTAGCCAGTCAACTAGACCATGGCACTAAGTGCCTCATCCAGTCTTTTCCTGAACACCCCCAGGGACGGTGACTCCACCACCTCCCTGGGCAGCCCATTCCAATGCCAATCACTCTCTCTGTGAAGAACTTCCTCCTAACATCCAGCCTATACTTCCCCCGGCACAACTTGAGGCTGTGTCCCCTTGTCCTGTTGCTGGTTGCCTGGGAGAAGAGACCAACCCCCACCTGGCTACAACCTCCCTTCAGGTAGTTGTAGACAGCAATGAGGTCTGCCCTGAGCCTCCTCTTCTCCAGGCTAAACAACCCCAGCTCCCTCAGCCTCTCCTCATAGGCTTTGTGTTCCAGGCCCCTCACCAGCTTTGTTGCCCTTCTCTGGACACGTTCCAGCACCTCAACATCTCTCTTGAGTTGAGGAGCCCAGAACTGGACACAGGACTCAAGGTGTGGCCTGACCAGTGTTGAGCACAGGGGCAGAATAAACTCCCTCGTCCTAGTGGCCACACTGTTCCTGATACAGGCCAGGATGCCATTGGCTCTCTTGGCCACCTGGGCACACTGCTGGCTCATCTTCAGCTACTATCTACCAGTACCCCCAGGTCCCTTTCCTCCTGGCTGCTCTCCAGCCACTCTGTCCCCAGCCTGTAGCGTTGCTTGGGGTTGTTGTGGCCAAAGTGCAGAACCCTGCACTTGGCCTTGTTAAATTTCATCCCATTGGCCTCTGCCCACCCATCCAGCCTGTCCAGGTTGTGATCAGTGGCACCTACTTCTGGAAGTTACACCAGGGGTCATCCCCATCCATTCTACTTCATTTGTATTCAATGCCTCATGAATTTAGCTTCCTAGTGAAATTTCTTTTGAAATGTAACTTAAAAGCACATTTCTTCTTTACCTTTCATCTTAATACTACTTCCTGGCTTTGATGTGTTATTTAGTTCTGTAATTTTATTATTTAACACCTGAGAAAATGCCAGGGAAAGATTTCCGAGACGTCTACCATATAGACACGCACACAGCTTAAACCTGGTTACAAATCTTCTGAAAACAAAGCACACTTATCTTTTGAAACTGGAAGTTGATTGAGCCATGTTGTTTTAAACAACTGCTCTGAGCAAACTTTGCCAGTTTGAAGGGAAGAGTCTGAGAACCACGCGGCATCTGGAGCACTAGCTTTCTTCAGACAGACAGCAGCAAAGGGATGAATAGAATAGAATCNAACCCCCACCTGGCTACAACCTCCCTTCAGGTAGTTGTGGACAGCAATGAGGTCATCCCTGAGCCTCCTCTTCTCCAGGCTAAACAACCCCAGCTCCCTCAGCCTCTCCTCATAGGGTTTGTGTTCCAGGCCCCTCACCAGCTTTGTTGCCCTTCTCTGGACACATTCCAGCACCTCAACGTCTCTCTTGAATTGAGGAGCCCAGAACTGGACACAGGACTCAAGGTGTGGCCTGACCTGTGTTGAGTACAGGGGAAGAATAACCTCCCTCCTCCTACTGGCCACACTGTCCCTGATAGTGCCCAGGACGCCATTGGCTTTCTTGGCCACCTGGGCACACTGCTGGCTCATGTTCAGCCTATTATGCACCTGTACCCCCAGGTCCCTTTCCTCCTGGCTGCTCTCCAGCCCCTCTGTCCCCAGCCTGTAGCACTGCTTGGGGTTGTTGTGGCCGAAGTGCAGAACCCTGCACTTGGCCTTGTTAAAGGTCAAGAGAAGAAAGAAGAGAAGAAAGAAATGATCATTACTAGTTCCTTGCTCTTGGTTCCTCAGATATGCCATAAAACCAATGAGAAATTCACCGGTGGTTCTGATTTCAAGGACGTGGGTCATTCACAACAAATGGCTCAAGTGACATGAAGTCTAATTTTGTACATGCAAAGCAACTCACAGAAGCAGAGGAGAGAAATGGACACTGTTGAATGAAGGTTAATATTTTACACTGAGCCAATACTCCTGAAAGCACCATTTGCCTGATACTTATGGGGTCACCCTAAAGAGTGTCAAACTATCAATTTAGTCCTGTGATTCTTCAGGAGGAGTTATGGCTTATGGGTACCTGAATTTCATTCCTACAGTCACTATATATCAGAAAGATCAGTGTTTGTTCCAAATGGATCCTTTGCCTCTGGAAAGTGCCAGCAAACGATATTTTTTCTATTAACCCATTTATCCAGCATATCTTTTGCCTTGACTGATAAATATCAGGAATAAAGGACAAAAAATACACTACCTCTTTATAATATAGTTGTTAGAAGTGACACCTGGTGGTCTTAAAGGCAAGCAGTAAAAATGCTATTTTTACCCTACCTCAGAGATGACTTTTCTGCAATACTCCTGATCCATCTATATGCACAGTGTTCTGCCGTGAGGAAAGAATGAACTTAACCTTCACGTACTATCAAATTGCAGAGTCAGATAATGCTTTTTTGGTGCAGTTTCTTTCTCTGTGATGGTCCAAAGTTGTTCAAAGACAGCCTTTCTGGGGGAACAGAAGAGTTCTGCTGATTGTTCATATTATGGCATTGTAATGGGCAAAGAACATCCTCTGTGTGTAAAACACAACATAGGTTAGGTAAACTGGAGATACTAGGAAAGGTTACTTTAGCTGTCTTTTCAGTGTATAATGGAGTGAGCAAAAGCCATATATTCCATCTTGATAGCAATTAGGAGACTTAAAGCAAGAAAATAATTCTCCTCAAAGTAACAGAGAGGGTAAATATCACATCAAAGAATTCTTCATCCTGAAGATTGTCGGAGAAACGCCGGTAACTATAATGCTGTGCATGCGGGGGCTCAGCAACACTGCTCTGTATTCATCCTCTGGGAAAGCACATGATGAAGATGCTAACAGCTTAAAATGACTCTAACAGACATTAAAAGGGTGGTAGATCATAAGTCTGTCTTTCCAAATTCTCTATTAAGGACACACTAGTTTATGGCATGTAGCAGCATCTTATGCTTATAAGTGCAAATCTTTATTACAGTTTCAGTAGTTTCATCATTTTTTAGACATTTAGCTTCTGTCTCTTTTCATGCAGCTGGATAATTTGAATTATACCATCAGCAGGATAAAATGTTTTCGTGCCAAAACCTGTTGCTGAGCATCATCACTTATGTCACCCTTCTGCTTTACTGCTGCTCTGCATGACATTTCTGTATGTATTTCTGCTGAATCTCTTTAACTTTCTACCTTTGTAATGGCTTACCAATTAAGCTAGCTGTGATGGATAATTAAGCTAGAGATGATGGATAGCATCTATATAGAAGTTAAAAATATTTTTACCATAACTCATTAAAGTTCATGTTAAATTTAAGGGGATTGTGGGTGGGAAGGGCTGTGGAAACCAGGTTGGCTTATGAGTTCAGCATGAAATTATTTTGTCTCTTCAGGAGAACAGTTTCTGTAAAGATTTCCATTTTGTGCAATTGAGAAAATTTTTGTAGTGAACTACTTCTGGAGGGGTAGAGGAAAAGTCTTGAAATTCTGAAGCTTCAGATGTACCTTACTAAAAGTTCCAAAGCTGCCAAAATACTCAGGAAAAAGTGGTCTTTAAACCCAGGTTTGGCACTGCCCAGTGCATGTACTTTAGCAACCTTCATATTGGGGTTTTTGTTTTAATGTACAGCAGTTAATGTTTGTCAGAAATATGTAAAAGAAAAGCTCTCTTGTGGACAGCTCTTCAGTTCCTGTGATGTAGTATACAACATAATTCATGTATGTACCCACCTGAGAGAGAATTGAAGTGCTAATGATCATCAGATATTGGTAAAATTATTTCAATGAGAGGAGAAGACAAACAGGAAAAAAATATTAAACAAAGTGTTTCTATCAATTTGCCCAAAGCAGGATTACTTTCTTATTCCCACATAATTACTTTTGAGAGGCTCTTCTGTGTTTAAAATAACATTTATGTTTGAAAGAATGTTAAGAATTTAGTTGCTGTTAACACAAGGCATATTTTCTGTTTGCTATAGTAGAGTACTGTAGTAATACTGTTTGGTGTTGAGCCTTTGCTTTAACTAATAACTGCTTTGAAAGTCTTGGTGATTGAGTCTTTTCCTCCACGTTGCAGTTCAGACAAAGCTGGTTCCTAAGTCTTAATGTGTCCTGAATGATAGAAGGATGGCAATTGTTTAAGTGCCAGGACGTTTTTAAGAATCTGAAGAGCTTCTAGAAGATTTCTATACCAATCCCTTGTCAGAGAAGAAACAGGGAAAAAAAAACACTGGATCACAACCATAAGCCCAGTGGGCCCTTAAAGAAGAGTGCTTTGCTCTGAGTAGTAAAGTGTGAAGTTGGTAACATTGCAACTAGTGCTTAATTTCATGAAACAGCAGTTACAGCAAAGCTGCTGAAGTTGAAGAAAATGCAATAAAGTTAACAAAGCTAAGAAAAAACTATTTCAAAGGTTGGCACATACTCATTTGCATGTGACTTTGATTCTCTCATTCCCTGTGGGACTGTTCAAAGCTGTTAGCTTTATGATTGACTTGTGTGAACCTCAATCTTTGTCAGCTCTGGTTTGCTGGTTTTGGTGGTTTGCTTTTTCCCTCAGGGTACAATATTTTAACTTTTCAAAATAAGTTGGCTTAAAAGAAGTTATCTTAACACTTATTTTTTAACTATCAACTTTGCTGAGAATTAAAACAGGTCTAAGGAGCCCAGCTACCTTAGAAATCTGGCTGCTTGCGTGGCTTGACAAATAGTAATTGTTAGATGCTGCACTTCACTGAGTCTTTGTTTACAGTTTACTTTGATAAACTGTAATAACAGGTAAAAATCTACAACCTGCTCTTATTCAGGTTATATATTTGAATTTCTATGAACTTTGATCTTTGCCAGGGACTAGGCAAGATGATTAAAAACAAAATAGATTGGAAATGCAGCATTACATAGTAAAACCACAGAAAGCTCCGTTGGTTGTTATATGCTTGTAAGGCTCTACCCTCTCTCTGTGTATCAAACATTGATGTCTCTAGGTGTTTTCAGGAGTGAGTGAAAACTGATTCGCTCTGTTTAATTGCTGCTTTACAAATAACCAAGTACAAAGTAATAGTAAAAGTGCTGGTGAGATAATGAATCAATGAATATAGTATGTGGGACTTCTTGCAAACGTGAAACACCTTTGGATTTTTATTTTCCTTTGAGACTCAGAAGCCATTCTTTTTCAACGAGCATGGAAAGAAGTAGCTCTGCATTGGCACAAATCTGGAGATACATGGATGGAATAGAGCACCTCTGTACTTTGTCAGGCAGACACACAGTTTCACTAAACAGAACTGATTTTTTTCCCAGGCTTGAAGTGTTTTTATCCATAATTTTAGTCTAAGAATTCTGCACTGTGACCATAAACTGCTGTGGTTATGAAAGGCAGCTCATAAGTTCCTTCACTGGAATGGCACCCAACAGTATTATGTTTTCTTGGATTTCTGTCCCTGGAAGCTATGGTCTCTTCACTGTGCCTTTCTGATAAAAACATGGAAAGTTAAAGATGATTTGATATGTGAAGGTTTCCTGTAGCTCAGTGTCATAGGTTAGGGCTGGGCTGGCCTGTAGACAAATGACAACTGGTTTCTTCTAACTTGCTTCCCAGAGGGAAAGAGAAAGGGAATGAGCAAGAGAGACTTATAGATTGGGGGAAAAAAAACTAAAATTGCTTTAATGAAAATAATAAAATGCAATACATAAAAACATACAAAACCAATATTGAATCCAGCCCTCCTTGATGGCAATTAAATTCTCATCACCACTGATGCTGTGGGCAGGCACTTGGTGAAAATTTGAAACCAGATTCAGAAGCTGGATTCTGGAATTGGATTCAGGAACACGCAGATTGTGGTTAAATGTGGAACAGACAGCATCCTCTTTGGACACTGTCCATTGAAGAAGAAGGCTTAATCCTTGTGATCCCTCAGCTTTATACTGTGTATGATGTGTACAGAATGGAATACCTGGTTGGTCAGTTTAGGGTCACCTGTCCTGTCATCCCTGCAGATGGGACCTCTTACTATACACTCGGCATGGCACACAGGATTAACATCAACCTTGGCCTCCCTAGGGGCGAGTGTAAGCAAGAGCCTTTCTGCATACCGATCCTTCATAGCAACTGTAAACACCAACTGTAAACTATCACTTCTAGATGTAGATATTGTCTGCAGAAGTATGCTGCTAACTTCAGACAGCACAGTCACTTACCTGAAAATTAGAATCACTGAACAAAATTAGCTCTGTTCTAGCTCAAACCGGGATGCTAACAGACATCTGCATTTCTGGGATGAAAATATTTGATCCCTTCGCTCCCCTCCTTTGCCAATCCTTTTTTTGGTCTTTTTCAGTTCTTTCTGCTATCATAAACCTAATTCGTTGCAATTGGACATCAAAGTAATAAAGGAGAAATGAATCATCCGTGCATCTGATGAGATAAAGACATCTTAACATGAAAGTTTGCTTTGATTGCCTTTTATGGAGCACAAGGGAATTCTAAATAGCCAAATGAGCTTTCTGTAGATATCTGTGATTAGTAAAACTGGCCATTCCCAGAAAATGATTAACCAGAGAAAACTTGCATTTTGACTATTGGAAAAAAAAATAATCCCATAAATCAAATCTGATTTTTCTTAGTATTTGGCTACATACCAAAGCATTTAAAGTGCTTCAGAATCCATCGACAGTTTTACAGTAGGAAGTAATGATAAACATTTAAAAAGATTAAGTTTCCACCTTATTCAGAAGTCAAAATGTTTAAAAGTTGGGAATCTTTTTTTAGGAAGAGTTGATCATAGAATCATAGAATCAGTCAGGGTTGGAAGGGACCACAAGGATCATCTAATGCCAACCCCCTGCCATGGGTAGGGACACTCTACCCTAGATTAGCCTGGCCACAGCCTCATCCAGCCTGGCCTTAAACACCTCCAGGGATGGGGACTTAACCACCTCCCTGGGCAACCCATTCCAGGCTCTCACCACTCTCATGCTGAACAACTTCCTCCTCATGTCCACTCTGAATCTCCCCGCCTCCAGCTTTGCTCCATTCCCCCTAGTCCTGTCACTCCCTGAGAGCCTAAAAAGTCCCTCCCCAGCTTTTTTGTAGCCCACTTCAGATACTGAAATACAAATCTGGAACCAAGTGTAACCTGATTAGAATGGGTTGTTGATATAATTCCTATAACCCTTATAGGCTCTCTCACACCTGAAGTCTCTTAGATTATGAAGTAGTTAAGGAACTTTCTTAAGGCCTTGTGGGAATGGTATAGTGAAGCAAGGAATGGGTCTTCATGCTGAAAGTCAGTCTGGTACCAACATCATGACAAGATCTGCTGGTAGTGCAGTCTTTGAAAACAAGTTGCTTCCTGACACTTTCCTGGTATAATAAAGCGACTCCAACAATGTGACGTGTCCAGATTTAATTTGGGTATCTTTAGCCAAGCAACCAGCTGAAAAATAGGTAAATTACCTGTGAGATATTAGGATATTTCAGGTAAAATTGTACATCTTCAGCTCCCTGCCTGGCACAAACTGTAAGGGAAGTTTTTCCTTATTAGTTATTTGTAGGGAAAAAAACAATCCTTTCAAATGCTCACTTTCTCACAGGTTATTGAAGGTGTTTTTTATGTGGATACCTGCTAGGGACTTTTCACATGAAAATCTAATTTTAAATTGTTTTATAGACCTCTCTGGGTGTTTCTTGGGGGTTGGGTTTTTTTTTGTTTGGTTTGATTTGGGTTTTTTTGTCTTCTAGGAAACAAATGAATTACTACCTTTTTGGGTTTTTTTCTGTTCATGTATAGGTCTATACAACTGAAGCTTGTACGGGGCTACACTTTAGAGAGTGCATATCTTTTAGGGAAGACTGTAAAAGTTTGACATTGAAAATGACAGACACTACATGTTCAAGCCTAAGAATTATGAGCAGTGTTTAAGCTGAAAAGATGTCTGAGAATTGGTCTGTCTTAAGAGAGCATTATTCTTCCTTCCTGGAGCCATATCCTACATTATTTTTTTGCTGCAGCCATTTCCTTTGCTGTTTTTCATATGTGCTATCCCTGTGCAACCACTGTGCTTGTACCAATCCTGCCTGCCTTCTGCCTTTGTCCTCTTCAGAGACAGAGTTTCAGAGAAAAGAAATATACAAACCATTCATTCATTCACTCACTCTTTATCCCTTTCCTGCCTCCTTGTTTGCAAAATGAGCAGGAAGCTATTTGCTCCTGGTGACTCACCATCAGATTTTATGAGGAGATTATGCTGAGTATCATGGATTCACACACTCTCAGCTGTGTTGGAGGTCAATGTCTTGGCAGCATTCCCCTGTAAATACCATATAAGTACTGAGCTCTTGATCTTGAGAGCTTTAAGTAATTTCTGCCTTCCATGGTAGTAGCTGTGTCCCTTGTTCAGAACAGTTGCCAGCAGCAGGAGAAAGTGACAGATTCTGTCTCTATACTGAACAGATAAATATCCTGAATTTCAGTTGGTGTGTGGGTGCCTGCTCAACAGCATCCTTGTCTCCTCCTCTTCACCTTGAAGCATGCACTGGTTTTTGCTTTCATTAATTCAAAGACTTGTGGAAATGGATGCATAAAACCTGATTAGATGCTGTACACAGCCTTTCACTTTGTAATCCTCCTTCTGTCTTATACTATGGTTGCTTCAGGCTCCTAAGAAGGGGCAGAGATGCTCCTGGTGCTGTTGGCAGGGTACAAGGTGTGACGTGCTGGAGAATCTCTTTTAAAGTGCTAGTGGGTGAGGTGAGAGCACAAAGTTGAGCTGGGTGATAGGTTGGACTGGATGATCTTGGAGGTCTTTTCCAACCTGGTTGATCCTATTAGTATCTTTCCATTTTCTGTTGCCTGCCTTCGGTATGCTAATTTTTAAGGTCCCTTAGCTTAAGGAGCTGTCAGTTATTTGAAATTGGGGAGATTCCCATGGATGTAAGAGTTGGGCTACAGAATCCCAGCTGGAGATTTAGCATTTGCTTGTTTGTATTTCTCTAAAACTTCCTGCACATTTATGCAGCTCCTTTGTTTTTTTTTTTTTTTTAGTTATTGTGATGTCACTGTAGCTGATGTAACAAAAATTGATTAGCATGGCACTAGAACTGCTTGTTCAGATGAACATGTATTTTGTAGAGACCATATGAGTGGCAATGCTTTTTGATGGCGTAAGCTTATTTTGAGCAGTGAGGGAAACTACAGAATTGCACAGGGATTTTAGGTAGATGGAGATGATCCCATACACAGAAGACACTACCATCTGTGACTCTAATTTTTTATCAAGTTTCTGAGGGCTGGGAGAAAGGTGGGGTATGCTTGGGGATGACTTACCACCACCTGGACACTTGCTTTTGACCACTGTTGGGAGTGACAGTCTGAGCTTGTTGAAGCCCTTTCTGAAACAGCACAGTGTTCTTACGCTCCTACAAGTTCCTTTAATAACAATGTGTTTTAAAAAGCCAGAAAACCTGTTTCAAGCATGACAGAGTTAAGGAAAGAAAAAAGCATGTAAAGAAACAAATCAAAACATACTTCCCAACGAAGCCCCCCAAGCACTCACCCATGCATACATTTTACCTGGGAAGCAAGAACAAATCTGTTTTGAGTATGTTCAAAACTCGGACTAGTTTTTCAAAATCCTCTAATACTTTGAAGCTTAGCACTGATAAAACCATGTGGTTAAGCATCTTCTATGTGAAGAGGGTGTCCCTCGAGCAAAAAAAATGTCTTGCAACTATAGAAAACAACATTTTCTTCAAGTTTCAAGGTACCACATGCTGGATGAAGTAGAAATCACTTTTTAGTAGAAATGGTGCTTGCCATTAAAACAGTTTTCTTCACACACTACTTGACCTCTTTAGTGCAGACAGAGATCTGTCAGCCTATCCACAACACGAGGAGTGAGGCTTTGCTTCTGTGCTCTCAGGGATGTTTCTAAGCAAGTGGGCCACAGGCTGAACCCTTTAAGCTTGGCTCTCAGGTGAGGAAATAAAGTCAGCATTTGGGTTGGGTATTCTGGAGGTTTGTCAAAGTACAAATTTGCAATGATTTTGAGTGTCAGATAGCAGAGAATGTTCATTAACATAGAAACCTATAACCCAATTGGTAGAATTAGTAATGTTATAATCCATTGAGGAGAGAGGGCTTTTATTTTGACTGCACAAATATTGCTGTCTACTATGCACAAGTGTTTGTTTAATCCAAAGAGAAGGTCTAAGATGAAGAAGAGTTTCAAAGGAAGGTGTTCTACTGAGGTCAATCAAGAGTGAAAACTACTATTTCTCTTTCCATTTGTTTTTATAATTCCTATTCTGATGAAACAGAACAAGAGTGCTGTTATTCTACAAACATCTTCCTTAAGCTTATGAATCAGTTATCCTTCCATATATAGCATACTCCTGTTTGCTTTTTGGAAGCTTCTTTTTTAATATCTGAAGGTTAGCCTTTAGGTCATAGCTTTTACAGGTTCAATATAAGCCTTTAATCTCTCTTTAATGACTTGTGTGTGTAACTTGTCCTAAATTACTACTAATAAAGCTACTACATAGTAAAGTACAGTACATCCTTGTAGTATTAGAATTCTTTGTCTTACTTGTTTATGCCTTGCTAGCAGAAAAAATACATCCCTTCTCTTCTCATTTCCTCAAAAAAGGACCTTTCCAGACACTTTAATACCAGTAATGGAGAAAGAGAATACTCAGATTTGGCTGACAGAATCTTGGTCAGGGAAGCAGTGTTAATTTGGGGGGAAAAAGTTGCTGAATTTTCTTCCTTTTTTTTTTTTTTTTTGGTGCCTGGTGTTAAGTTATAGCAAGAACAGTAATAAAAGTAGTGTTTTAAACATTGGGGTTTAGCACCTTTATGATAACTAGTAATATAAGTTGACATTGCTTTCATTTTTACAAGTTTGAGCCTTAGCCAGTTCTCTTTCTTGAGAAGTTCTGGAAAATAAATTGAAATCTTTAAACAGAATCCATTTGAGTGCCCAGGTTGAAACAAATTTATTTATCCCTTGAGAAACCACGGATAGATTCCATACAAGCAGCTACGTGCTTGCGATATTTTCACACAGGGACTTTCAGGGAGAGCAGGCAGGTTGCACAGCGTAGCACATCAACATCTTTCAGAGAAGAAGGAGAGGCAAAATACAGTTACCCAGCTCTGATGACAAGAGACAGATGAAATGCGTAGCCATGCTAAGAATTGGGAAATAATTTGCTAGCAGGATGGGTTGGCCACTACCTTGGCTGATTTTGGCCCCTTGGACGAGTCCAGCACAGAGCCACGATAATGATAAGGGAGTAGAACATCTTCCTTACAAGGAGAGGCTGAGGGAGCTGGGGCTTTTTAGCTTGGAGAGGAGGAAACTGAGGGGTGACCTCATTAATGTTTATAAATACGTAAAGGGTGAGTGCCAAGAGGATGGAGCCAGGCTCTTCTTGGTGATGCCCAGTGGGTGGAAGGTGAGACATAGGAAGTTCCATGGATACATGAGGAGGATTTTTTTTTCACTGTGAGGGTGACAGAGCACTGCAACAGGCTGCCCAGGGGAGTTGTGGAGTCTCCATCTAGGGAGATATTCAAGACCAGCCAGGATGTGTTCCTGGGTGATCTGATGTAGAATAGAATAGAATAGAAGAGAATCAACCAGGTTGGAAGAGACCTCCAAGATCATCCAGTCCAACCTATCACCCAGCCCTATCCAGTCAACTAGACCATGGCACTAAGTGCCTCATCCAGTCTTTTCCTGAATGATTCTGCTCTGGAAGTGGGGGTGGATAAGATGATCTGTTGAGGTCCCTTCCAGCCCCTAACCTTTTGTGACTACCTAGGGTTTGTACAGTATGTACATGTGCCTTAAAACAAACAGTGTCTGCTGAGCTAATCTCAACAATCTAAAGAGCTATATGTTGTGAACTGATAGATTTTCTCTGTTACCTCAAAGACATTTGAACTTTGTATCTCTTACAGAACAAGGTGAGTTGTTTTGTGATGATTTTGCCATGTGGTATTTCCACAGAAAAAGTAAATGCCGATAAAATAAATGGCAATTTTCCTCCTTTTTCCATTCTGATTTAACAATGAGAAGAAAATTTGCTTATTGTCTCTGGTATTTTCATTATTTTTTGTGTCCCTCAGAGGGAAATGGGCCAGCTGGCTTTTTTACCCAAGAAACAGAGTAACTTGATTTGTGGTTCTAACCTTCCTTCTCCCCAAACCTGTTTCTCCAAACAGGTAGCCTCTGAGTTGCTTAGAGCGTTACTTGCAAGCCTCAGGGTAAGGAAACATTTCCAGTGTACAAGCTAGGTGAGGTATAGTTTTGATACTTTTAATCTTTTACCCAACCAGTTATTTTCTATTCTGAAGTCCATTCTCACCTTAGAGCAACCTAAGTACATGTCTGCGAGGGAATCGTGGTTTATGAACTCTAGACAGACATGTAATACTAAAAGCTACCAGGTGGGGCAACTGATGCTAGCTAACTGACGCTGGGCAACTGATGCTAGCTAACTGACGCTGGGCAACTGATGCTAGCTAACTGACGCTGGGCAACTGATGCTAGATAACTGACGCTGGGCAACTGATGCTAGATAACTGACGCTGGGCAACTGATGCTAGATAACTGATGCTGGGCAACTGATGCTAGATAACTTGATGCTGGGCAACTGATGCTAGATAACTTGATGCTGGGCAACTGATGCTAGATAACTTGATGCTGGGCAACTGATGCTAGCTAACTTGATGCTGGGCAACTGATGCTAGCTAACTTGATGCTGGGCAACTGATGCTAGCTAACTTGATGCTGGGCAACTGATGCTAGCTAACTTGATGCTGGGCAACTGATGCTAGCTAACTTGATGCTGGGCAACTGATGCTAGGTAACTTGATGCTGGGCAACTGATGCTAGGTAACTTGATGCTGGGCAACTGATGCTAGGTAACTTGATGCTGGGCAACTGATGCTAGATAACTTGATGCTGGGCAGCTGACGGTAGCTAACTTGATGCTGGGCAACCGATGCTAGCTAACTTGATGCTGGGCAACCGATGCTAGCTAACTTGATGCTGGGCAACTGACGCTAGCTAACTGATGCTGGGCAAGTGGTGCTAGTTAACTGGAAAGCCATGAAAGGAAAGACAGCTAAACAGTTATTTAATAGGTCATGGTTAACATGAATCTGTGCACAACATAATGGTCAATTACTGACTGCTTCAATTGCCTTATATAGTATGACTTCATGTTGCAATCTGCAGACTTTGAGATTGGCTGCTTTTTTTCCCTCACATTTTAAATTTTATCTTTGCTTCCAAGAAACCAAGATTGTTTTTGTATTTTGTAATCCTAGTTAATGTGTGTAATGGATACTTGCTGCACCAAGTTGAGTGTCCTACATACCACTGGAGAGGAGGATGAATGACCCTTCTGAGGAGGTTAAAAACAGTCCCATCTCACTTTTGAGTCTACTTTGCCGGTGCTGACATATTAAGGAGGAGGTGCCATGAAGCTGTTTCAACCTCATTTCTTCTTGGCACTTTTTTTTACAATATATGTGGTATTTAAAGCTTTATTTCTTTTGTCCACAAATGATGGCATGGCTAATATATTTAGAGATTTATTGTAAATTAATACTCTTCATTAAGGGATTAGCTCTGAGGACACATGCTAGGAACAACTGTGTTGCTGCTGTTTGAGGTTAAGCTGGCCGAGGGAACTTTGTTCTGCTCTCATCTTATCCGCAGTCAGTCTTGGATAAGGATTGTTTCCTGAATAAAGAGTGTGTGTGTGGTTTTTGTTTGTTTTTTTTTCTTTCAGTCTTGTGGTCTTTTCTTAATGAACTATTATTTCTAGAAGGTAGAATATCTGCTTAAATCATGATTTTATTGCCTTTCTACTATATTCATAGAATTGTAGAATGGTCAGGGCTGGAAGGGACCTCAAGGATCATGTAGTTCCAACCCCCCTGTCATGGGCAGGGACACCTCAGACAAGACCCAGGGTATGATTTGCTTTCTGGGCTGCAAGTGCACACTGGTGGCTGATGTTGAGCTTCTCATCCACCAGCGTCCCCAAGTTTCTCTCCCCAGAGCTGCTGTCAAGCCAGTCACTGTCCAGCCTATATCGGTGCTTGGGATTGCCCTGAACCAAGTGCAAAATCTTACACTTGGTTTTGTTGAACTTCATGAGGTTGGCTTGGGCCCACCTCTCCAGTTTGTCAGGGTCCTTCTGGGTAGATCCCTTCTCTCCAGCATTTTGGCAGCACCACATAGCTAGGTGAGGATGCCCTTGATGCTACTGCATCAAGGCTGTACTGCAGAGGCTGAGGGAGCTGGGGTTGTTTAGCCTGGAGAAGAGGAGGCTCAAGGGTGACCTTATTGCTGTCTACAACTACCTGAGGGGTGGTTGTAGCCAGGAGGAGGTTGCTCTCTTCTCTCAGGTGGCCAGCGCCAGAACGAGAGGACACAGCCTCAGGCTGCGCCGGGGGAAGTTTAGGCTGGAGGTGAGGAGAAAGTTCTTCACTGAGAGAGTCATTGGACACTGGAATGGGCTGCCCAGGGAGGAGGTGGAGTCGCCGTCCCTGGAGCTGTTCAAGGCAGGATTGGACGTGGCACTTGGTGCCATGGTCTAGCCTTGAGCTCTGTGGTAAAGGGTTGGACTTGATGATCTGTGAGGTCTCTTCCAACCTTGGTGATACTGTGATACTGTGTGTGGCCTAACCAGTGCAGAGTGCAGGGACAGAATGACCTCCCTGCTCCTGCTGGCCACACCAAATTTTTACTACATAGGGTCTGGCTGAGTCATTTTGTATTCTACTGACAGAACTTCTGTTCTTGGAGGAGGCTGCCATTTGTGCTGGAGGTGGTTGCTGGAGCACTGATGAACTTGCTGTGGCTGACTGCAGGGACACCTGGTCCCTATACAATGCTGATGCACAGAGACTGTGCACTGTTTCCATGCAGTTGTATGAATAACTAATTCTAGCTAGAGGTTGCTTGTCCAGCAATGAACTCACAAATAAACTCGCACTTCTCCTGTGCCACTTAAGTGCTGGAAACATATAAAGAATGGCTACAATGAGGAATTTTTTAGCTTGCATTTTAGGTATTTTGTAGTTTTAACTCCAGTTTAGCAGCTTCCCTAAGGGAGGTGGTGGAGTCACTGTCCCTGGAGCTGTTCAAGGCAGGATTGGACGTGGCACTTGGTGCCATGGTCTAGCCTTGAGCTCTGTGGTAACAGCTTGGACTTGATGATCTATGAGGTCTCTTCCAACCTTGGTAATACTGTGATACTGTGAATGCTAGCTTACTTGGCTTTGTGCTTATTCAAAAGAAACCAAACAACTGCAATCATGTTATTCCTTGCAAAGTTTATTTTTCTTTCATATTCTTAAACTACTTGAAAACATCAAAGTCTTTTAGTGGCTTTTAATTTTATGGACAGTCAAAATGCCACAGAAAGGTCAAAACTTGTATTGTTTTCACTCTGCAGATGTCTTCTTGAAGGATTAAGGAGATCAGCAAAATATGCAAACATTTCAGGCTTTCTTAGTTGGTCATTAAAATCATCCTTAAGAGAACCTTGGGAATCTAGTCCTGCAAAACAGCCCTCAATCATATAATCAATGAAGGCTTGGGTCTTCTGTTAAAATGTTTTAGTAACTTTGCACTTTATGGCAGTAAGTCAATTCCTTTACATTTGAGATGCAGTGATTGATCGTATATATGTAACTAGTCCATTGACTTTCCATAGCAGAGTGCTTTTACTTCAACCACAAGTTTACTTCAAGTTATGACAGTGTGATTATTTAAACAAAGGTGTAGGTATTCAGACCTGAAAATGCAACTGCAGAATTTATCCAACCCTGTTCATTGTGCACATTGATGGCTTTTTACATTCTATAGCTTTTCACACGGCAAAGAAAAATGTGTGAGGTTTAGTGATAATTTGGGTGAAGAAACTGCTGTAGTGGAAAAAAAAAATCATGGAGTTTTCACATTTAATTTTATTTAGAATCATATAATCATAGAATGGTTTAGGTTGGAAGGGACCTCAAGGATCATCCAGCTCCAACCCCCTGCCATAGGCAGGGACACCTCCCACTAGAGCAGCTTGCTCAAGGCCTCATCCAGCCTGGCCTTAAACACCTCCAGGGAGGAAGCATCCACAACCTCCCTGGGCAACCCATTCCAGTGCCTTACCACCCTCACTGTAAAGAACTTCCTCCTAACATCCAGTCTAAATCTCCCCTCTTCCAGCTTAAACCCATTCCCCCTCGTCCTAACATTACTAGACCGTGTAAATAGTCCCTCCCCAGCCTTCCTGTAGGCTCCCTTCAAATACTGGAAGGCCAGTAAAGGAAAACATTAGGAGAGCCTCCTTGCAGTTTTTAAAATTGTAAAAAAACTTAACCTCAATGGCTTTTACCTCAGTGCTATGCAGTCACTCAGCTTGCAGCCTGCCTCTCTTGCCTTTCTGCTGATCAACTCCACTTAAAAATGCAACTCGGTGATTAGATCCTCAAATAAGCTTTGTATCGCTCTGGCCTTCAGGATCATTGAAGTAGAAACAAGGAATTAATAGGAGTGTGTTACTGTCAATGGGATGGTGGGTGTTGTTTTGTGCACACTCCTAACCAGAGTTAAGCAGTGTACCTTGTGTTAGAGATGTTGGTGGTGTGAGCCATGTTGGGCACCAAAAATAAAAGATGTGATGGTTTGGGTGTTCCCCATCCCCACCCCCACTTTAGAAATCACCCAGATAGACTCAGGTGGCTCTGGAAATTGAATGAAGCTTATTCTTTACAGCTTAGCAGAATATACAAGCAGATAATTTAGAGTATATACAGTTATGGACAGAACCTGAGGCCCCAGGAGGGGCTCCCAACTGCCCCTTCACCTTCCCCCTACCCCTCTCAACCTTACCCCAGTGCCAAGGAAGAATGGAGGTTCAGCCAGGGGGGTTGGGAAGCAAAGTGGATTAATGAGAGAAATGGAGGGTGAGGTTAGAGAGAGAGATGCAGCTCAGAGCTCCCCATCAGGAGAAGTGCCTTATCTATGTTTTGATTCTTCTTCTACTTCTTATACATCTCAGCAAGCCTATGAAGGAAGCAGACATCACCCTTGTTTCCCTTTCACAGCCTGTAATCTAGTCCTTCTCACCAAAACATTCTAGCTAGCTTCAAACTAGCACATATTGTTAGTGTTTTGGAAATATATAGTGGAGAAAAATAATTTAAGATTTCTTGTTTAGAAATTCATGCTTTTAATTTACTGGATTGGTTTCCTGTGAAATAGTAAATCATTTATGTCAGTTTAGGAGATTTAGGCTCCCAACTGCCCCTTCACCTCCCCCCTACCCCTCTCAACCTTACCCCAACCTTCCCAAGGGAGAATGGAGGTTCGGCCAGGGGTTTAGGAAGCAAAGTGGGTTAATTAAAGAAACAAAGGGTGAGGTTAGAAATGCAGCTCAGCCAGTTCCCCAGCAGAAGTGCTGACTGTGTTATCTACGTTTTGATTCTTATTTTTACACATCTCAGCAAACCTATGAAGGAAGTAGACATCACCATTGTTTTCCTTTCATAGCCTGTAATCTAGTCCTTCTCACCAAGACATTCTAGCTAGCTTCAAACTAGCACATGCATGTACCAGGCTGTGGGCCTTGCCAGGCTGCCTGCTTGCATGTAGCTCCCTTCACTGTCATGCACCTTTGTACTTAATGTTGGCACATTGGGTTTATGCTTTTCTGTAAATTGCACTGTGTAGTCCTACCTAAGAGGAAAAAAAAGGAAAATGAAATAGCGTTTGAAAATGTTGGTTCGAGGGAAAATGCTGATGCATGAACCTCTTGTAATTAAACAACAATAAATAAAAGATCTGGATCTTGAAAAGTCAGATGAAGGCCAAAAAAAAACATGTGAAAGAGCTGCAATTGAAGTATCTAAGCAAAATACACGGCAGTGGTTGCAACAGAAACTCTTGCAATGATCTGCAAGTCTCTGTCTTTTAAAGAGTATGTTTTAAAGAATAATGAAATCATATTTTAAATGAGGAACACTCAATTTTATTGTATCGTTGTCTGATTAACTTTTTTGTGTTTTGGTTTTTTGTTTGTTGTGGATTTTTTTTTTTAGGATATTGGTGGTTATGTCAAAAACTTTCAGCAGCCTATGGTATAATGGGTTACCAGTTGGATGATTTCAAGTCATGTGAAACATGATACATACTTCTATTCCTCATCCATAGTAAGTTTTGTTCCTGCATATACCTTTTAAATGCTTGACTTCAGGGAAGGAACCAAAGGCTTGTGTTGACCTGCACTGGATGTTGTCCCTGTTGTTTTCATACTGACTAGCTTAGAGTTGTTAATTTACTGACTACATAAACCCCAGTTATTTTATGTAAGATCACAGTATCACCAAGGTTGGAAGAGACCTCACAGATCATCAAGTCCAACCCGTTACCACAGAGCTCAAGGCTAGACCATGGCACCAAGTGCCACGTCCAGTCCTACCTTGAACAGCTCCAGGGATGGTGACTCCACCACCTCCCTGGGCAAAACAAAGATGTTTGACAATGCTTAAAAAGATCAAGTTCAAAAAGTAACCACACTTTCCCCCCCCCCCCTCTTTTAAGTGTGTCTAATACACAGCTTGAGATGTTATCTTTCCCTTCAGCTTGAAAGTATCTTCACATCTCTATGGAGTGTCTTAGCTCAAATTATTTTCCAACCAAATAGTATCACACATACTACAATATATTTAACAACAAAATAACTGCAACTATGCTAAAAATATAATTCAAAATGCAGGGAAAAAATAAAGTAGGAAAAAAATGTTTGGAAAGTAGTTTCCACTTTTATTTTTTCCACTGCTCCTATTTTTTTTTTCCTGCAATTAATCTGATTGTAGTATCCATGAGCCATGGTATTGTATAAACACTAGTATTAAAAGCAAGGCTCCTCGTAGTATAACTGAACTATCACTTGTGACTTACAGTGTCCAGACGTGCAATAATGAGATCCAAAGCACTGGTTCTTCATGTGGCTAAACACATTGACCAGCCAAATTTGGATATCAGAATGTTCCACTGACTGCTTTTCAACAGACTAGAAACAGCAGTCCAATATCCTGTCCAAATACCAGGTCTAGACATTTGAGGTTGCAATCCCTACTTTCTAGCTCTTCTCTTTAAGAATTTTTGACATGGCTTTTATGCCAAAGTGTGTTTGTGAATGGTATTCAAGTTTCTAGAATAGCTGCTTAGCTGTTGTTAAAATCTGCCTGTGTTTATTACCTTATGTCTGTGTCTAGGATTCAAGTTGGAAAATCTATGACATGCCAGTATGAAAGACGTCACAGAAACACGGAATGGTTTAGGTTGGAAGGGACCTCAAAGATCATCTAGTTCCAAACCCCCTCCATAGGCAGGGACACCTCCCACTAGAACAGGTTGCTCAAGGCCTCACCCAGCCTAGCCTTGAATACCTCCAGGGAGGGAGCAGCTACAACGTCCCTGTGCAACCTGTTCTAGTGTCTCACCACTCTCACTGTAAAGAACTTTTCGTATCTAGGTTAAGTCTCCCATCTTCAGGTTTAAACCCATTACCCCTCATCCTGCCATTACAAAGCCTTGTAAATTGTCCTCCCAAGCCTTCCTGCAGGTCCCCTTCAGATACTGGAAGGCTACTACAAGGTCTCCTCAAAGCCTTCTCCTGGCTGTAGAGCCCCAACTCTCATAGCCTGTCCTCATAGCAGAGGTGTTCCAGCCCTCTGATTATCTTTGTGGCCCTCCTCTGTATTCACTCAAACAGTTCCATGTTCCTCTTGTGTTGGAGGCTCCAGAACTGCACACAGTACTCCAGGTGGGGTCTGATAAGAGCAGAGTAAAGGGGAGAATCCCCTCCC
>WAAF01012399.1:338966-385463 GCA_013400475.1 Tricholaema leucomelas | reverse complement strand
TGTAGCCAGGTGGGGGTTGGTCTCTTCTCCCAGGCAACCAGCAGTAGAACAAGGGGACACATCCTCAAGTCGTGCTGAGGGAAGTACAGGCTGGATGTTAGGAGGAAGTTGTTGCCAGAGAGAGTGATTGGCATTGGAATGGGCTGCCCAGGGAGGTGGTGGAGTCACCGTCCCTGGAGGTGTTCAAGAAGAGCCTGGCTGAGGCACTTAATGCCATGGTTTAGTTGACTGGCTAGGGCTGGGTGCTAGGTTGGCCTGGATGATCTTGGAGGTCTCTTCCAACCTGATTGATTCTATTCTATCATTTCATCCTTTGGAGGGCATGTTCTTCCTGCCTCTCTGTTACATTTCAGCTGGCTTTGTGTTTGAAGTATGTCTTCCAGGTACTAACCATACAACTCTAAAAACAGAAAGTCAGATAAATATCAAAGAAAATATTCCTCACTTTTTTTCTGCTAGCAAATTATTCAGGGGGGAGGGAAATACATTGTTTCATGGGTTATCTAGCACCTGTTGATTCTGCAAGGCAGTATTCGTTGGGTTCTGCGTTGTTCCCTAACCAGGCTTTTAGTTGCCAAATTAGCTGCTTTGCTTCAAAGATTTGACCTTTACTTTTCTTCTCTTCCTTATCAGCAATGTGACATATATTTCTGAGCCTGTTTTTGCATCCTGAATGTGCACTGAATCATGGTGAAATAAGGGCTTTGTGACAGATGTGGTGGAAGAACTAACTTCTTTAAACAGAGAAAAGGCTATCTGTACAATATGTGCAAACACTGCAGGATTCTGTCCCCTTTTGAGAGGTCTGCTATATGATATTTTACTGCAGTTATTCCCTGTGTCTACCAACAGGAGAAGAGAATCCAGTTTGCAGTGTTTCCTTAGTGGCCATAAATAAATAAATCATATGATAACATCTTAAATTGTTTAAAAAGTGATGTTTTGCATTACCCTGACAATTAAAAACCTACTGCTTGCTTTGGCAGTCTTGTTTGTCAGAACTGTTCCTCTTGCAGTCAGGTTCTTCAAGCAAATACTGTGTGTGAAAGGGCCTTACAATTGTATCCACTCAAGATTCATGTAGGCTCTCAAGAGCACAGTGAGTTACCTCATGGCTTCTTTCTAACTAGATTACTGAATGTCACTACATGTGATGTGAAATCTGGAGGGGTTTTTACCTGTGCTAAAGTAGCTTGCAGAATACCTGGAGCCTAAGTAAGCATTTCTTGTCAAATTCAACAAGAGAGTGAGCAATATTAAATATAGTAATATGGATTTAGAGTTTCTAAAATAATAACAATAATAACAGTTCTATTTTGTTCTCAAATCCTGTACTCGATTAGCCAGAGCAGGGAAACTTATTACAGAAAGAGATGTTAAGATGGTGAAGATGAGTGAATCCAGAGGAGAGCCACGAAGGTGATCAGAGGGCTGGAGCAGCTCTGCTGTGAGGACAGGCTGAGAGAGTTGGGGCTCTTCAGCCTGGAGAAGAGAAGGCTTCGAGGAGACCTTAGAGTGGCTTTGCAGTATCTGAAGGGAGCCTACAGGAAGGCTGGGGAGGGACTATTGACAAGGTCTGGTAATGTCAGGACGAGAGGGAATGGGTTTAAACTGGCAGAGGGGAGATTTAGACTGGATGTTAGGAGGAAGTTCTTTACAGTGAGGGTGGTAAGACACTGGCACAGGTTGCCCAGGGAGGTTGTGGATGCTTCCTCCCTGGAGGTGTTTAAGGCCAGGCTGGATGAGGCCTTGAGCAACCTGCTCTAGTGGGAGGTGTCCCTGCCTATGGCGGGGGGTTGGAGCTGGATGATGGAGCAGTGAAAGTAAAACGCAGAGTTCTCTAGAATGCCATTGATTTTTGCTTAGTGCTGCTCAGTCTGAGTTCACGCAGATGCATTCAGTGAATCTGGCTCTGTCCTGTCAGCCCACCTGATAACCAGGCTGCCTGAACACATCAGAATAAATGGCATAGTAGGTACACCCAGAGAATCAAAATGAGACATGCATTATTTATGGCAGTAATCACAGTCCTACTGAGATACATCCTGAACTGAGATGCCTGTGGCTAATAAACAGAAACAAAGGAGTAACTGTTAGCATCTGTCTTGAAAATGTATGGTGTGAGTTTAGATTAGGAGTTTTAATGCTGCCTCAATACGTTCGAGTAAAGAACTCTCCTTTGCCTTTCTACTTTTTTTTGTTTTCGATGCCCTTCTGTGTTCTTAATTTTCAAGCTGGGACTGTGAATCAGAAGGAATGCACTATGTCAGAGAGTCTTGAATAAATTATGCCTCAGAAGCTTCAAAAACTATAGAGAAACGAGCCTCATAGTTAGGTGTTGGTTAAAATAAGGCTAACTAACCTAAGAGACATTGCTTCTCATGTACTGTCTACTGATGATTTTCTATTAGTAGGGAATCTTGAATAATGGTTTTCTATGAGCATGTTCTGATTTATGTGCCAGTCAATGAACAGGTTTTATTTAGTATCATAGAATGGTTTAGGTTGGAAGGGACCTCAAGGATCATCCAGCTTCAACCCCCTGCCATAGGCAGGGACACCTCCCACTAGAGCAGGCTGCTCAAGGCCTCATCCAGCCTGGCCTTAAACACCTCCAGGGAGGAAGCATCCACAACCTCCCTGGGCAACCGGTGCCAGTGTCTTACCACCCTCACTGGAAAGGGAATTTCCCCTTTGAAGTGTCCCATTCAAGTGAGTGTGGTAGGATTTGGCTTTAAATTCACTGCTCTGAACAATCTCTTTATCTGGATGGAAACAGAATAATATTTTCACTTCCTATACATTTGAATGAATGTGTGAGTTGTAGAATCATAGAATCAACCAGNATTCTATGATTCTATGACATCCAGCCTATACTTCCTCTGGCACAACTTGAGACTGTGTCCCACTGTTCTCTTGCTGATTGCCTGTCAGAAGAGACCAACCCCCACCTGGCTACAACCTCCCTTCAGGTAGCTGTAGACAGCAATGAGGCCTGCCCCGAGCCTCCTCTCCTCCAGGCTAAACAACCCCAGCTCCCTCAGAGCTAATTAACCAATGTTGTGCAAAGCTAGAACTTTTTGGATAAGAAATAACAGCACTATTTCAGCCATTTGCACTAATAAAGGAAAATGTGCCATTGGAGGTTATTCTGACCAAATCTTAGCTTGATTACATCTCGTGGAATAGCCTTCTTACTACATTTCAAATATATAATCTGTCATTCTTTAATTTTTCCTCGAGGCTGTTTTGTAGCTTAGCACAGTTGAGCAGCTGCTGTGTTCTCCAGGTGGCTTTGCTTCAAATGCCTGAAAAAAGAAATTTCCCCTTAAAAGTAGGTAACAGTATGGTAACCTATAAGAGGTATTCAAAATATCTCATGGTCCACTTTTTCCTACCTGAAAGACTGCTGGTATTTTGGCTTTCCTACATCAGCAGAAGGAGAGAGCAGTTTTCATGTTAGGAAGATAATTTCATTGGTTTATAAGCTGCCCAGCTACATAGAATCATAGAATGGTTTAGGTTGGAAGGGACCTCAAGGATCATCCATCTCCAACCCCCTGCCATAGGCAGGGACACCTCCCACTAGAGCAGGCTGCTCAAGGCCTCATCCAGCCTGGCCTTAAACACCTCCAGGGAGGAAGCATCCACAACCTCCCTGGGCAACCTGTGCCAGTGTCTTACCACCCTCACTGTAAAGAACTTCCTCCTAACATCCAGTCTAAATCTCCCCTCTGCCAGTTTAAACCCATTCCCCCTCGTCCTGACATTCCTAGACCTTGTCAATAGTCCCTCCCCAGCCTTCCTGTAGGCTCCCTTCAGATACTGGAAAGCCACTCTAAGGTCTCCTCGAAGCCTTCTCTTCTCCAGGCTGAAGAGCCCCAACTCATTACAGAGGTGCCCCAGCCCTCTGATCATAGGTAAGATCATGAATATCTATGATCTATCTAACATAGCTATGAAGGAGTGGCTGAAGGCTTTTGAGAGAGGATTTCTGGATGTGATTATGTGCAGGAGAGGAAGGAGTTGAAGAATCGGCCTCAAAGTGGTGAATCCTATGAGAATTGAGGCATCAAACAACCTTTCCAAGAAGAGCCTGAAGCAACAAATTAGCATTTATAGGAGGTGATGCCAACGACTCTGAGAAGCTCAGATGAAGTAGAATGCAGGTGTTGGTGTTAGAAAATCAGGTCCCTAAAGAATTGTGCTAGTTACTATCAAGGAATTGTTCTTGCCAAAAGACATTTGCAGGTAGTTTAAGTTACAGTCAGCTCAACTTTGTTGACTGCAAGCAAGGTCATAAAAGAGTCATGCATGTGATTTAGATCTTAATGTGAGTCATCTATGGAGCAGGAGTACTCTTAGATTACTTTTGTTTGGGAAATGTACATACTTGAGGTGATTCAAGTACAAGCTCATTGTATTTGTTAAAGATCTAGTACAAATTTTTCAAACCAGAAGAACTAGAACCTAACTAAGGAGAAGGAAGCCAAAGTAGTGTGGGGTGTTGGGGTTTGGTGGTTTTTTTTTTGCCTTTTTCTCTTTAATTTAGTAAGTTTTTCAATTTTCTGCACTGTGCACAAGGAGGAAGAATATTTCTTTCAAGTAAGTTGATAAATAGAAACCTTGGATTATTTATAGAGGGCTATTTAAATCCTTTTCAAGTATATTAACATTGTTAATAAGCAGGATGTGTTACTCTTGAAAACAAACAAACAAAAACAATGAAAAACAAACCCTTGCAAGTCTAGTTGACTGGCTAGGGCTGGGTGCTAGGTTGGACTGGATGATCTTAGAGGTCTCTTCCAACCTGATTAATTCTATTCTATTCTAAGGTGTAGGAACTTCTTGTCGATTGCTTGGGTGTAATGTAGTTGGATAGAAGAGAAAGAGAACTGTTGGCCATTTTTAAAAGAATGTGATTTTGGGAAGAGATGATTTCATATTTGTGTTCAGAACTTAGGTGGTGACTCCATGTGGGGGAATGTCCAGTGCTCCCAGCCTTTTCTGGGTGCCATAGATGAGAGGAAGAAGGAGCTCCTAATTCTGATGTGGGAGACTCTGTGCATCCTCTGCCATTACTTATGTCCATAATCTTGAACTGTTAACTAAGAGAAGAATTAATTCATCTGTTTGTGAAGATTTGTTGTTATTTCAGAGGATAAATAACACTGTCATGTTTTTGTCACTTCCCCAAGTATTATGAGGCTGCTAAAACTGATTTCTATTTGGTTAATTTAAGAAAGCTATATAACTTTCTTGTAAACTCTGTTTTGTGCAGCTGATTTTATAGCACTTTTCTTTGAGCCCTATCATTGTTGACAGAGGTTTTGATTATATTTGACTTTTATTTTTGCTCCCAGTGTTCTATGAACTTTGGATTGAATTCATGATTATAAAGGTGTCTGATTACTGATGAGGTCCTAACTATTTAAAGGACTGAAATAAAGCTCTTTGACTGCTCTCCTGCTTTCCTTCTCCTTTTGCTTAAATTAGTCATGTTGGAGAAGAGAGCAAAAGCGAGACTCTATTATTCATATGTGAAGACATTTATCATAATCTGGTTATGCTGTTGCTAAGAATGCCTTAACTCACTGAAGGCATGTGAAACAATACACTTAAAAAGCTTCCTGTGCTCAGTCTAAACCAGTTTGCACACTTTGCAAATGTATTGGAACTATCTAACTATGTTGTATTTTCAAATACTTTCATTAATCCTTAGGGATTTCATTCCTTAATGGTATGGGTGAAAATTGGCTAACTGGAGAAATGTTTTTCTGACTGCCTGACTGGCCATCCCAGCCAGAACAGCACTGAACCACCAGACTTGGGAAGGGCTCATTCTGCACTAAAGCTGAACGATCTCTGCCTTTTTTTTCCTTCTCTGTGTTTGATCCTCAGTCAGCAGAGATGTCAGTAACTTCCAGCAATATTTTGCCCACCCCTACCAGTTCTTAAGAACTGGGAGATTCTGGGAAGTTTTTGAAATGAAATGGTCTTGTAAGTTTTTAAGAACTCATGTTAACTTTTACTAGCGTTCCAAAATAAGGGTTTGTTCTGTTAATAGTATTCTTTCCCCCCCTCTACTAGCTAAATCTATGCTGCTTTTTGAAGACATTAAGCTCTGTTGTTTTTCCCATAGGGAAATTTTATGTTATGCCATTTAAAATAATAAACCATCACACTTCCTCCTCCCCTTTAATTTAAAATGAGTAGAGATCCCAGTCTGACTCACCTGTTACCCATGACTAGCTGTTAAGGTGTGGGTCTTCATGAGCCACCCATTTTAAATGAGAAATTGATGTTACCAGTTAGAGAAGCAGAACTTTACAAGATTACTTCACTTTTGTGATGTCCCCAGAAAAGTTGTCAGAGCTCATTTGCTTTTACAAATGGTCTCTTCTCCCAGGCACCCAGCAACAGAACAAGGGGACACAGCCTCAAGTTGTGCTGGGGGACATACAGGCTGGATGTTAGGAGAAACAGAGAGAGTGATTTCCCATTGGAATGGGCTGCCCAGGGAGGTGGTGGAGTCACCGTCCCTGGAGGTGTTCAAGAAAAGACTGGACTTAGTGCCATGGTCTAGGTGACTGGCTAAGGCTGGGTGCTAGGTTGGACTGGATGAGCTTGGAGGTCTCTTCCTACCTGGTTGATTCTATTCTATTCTACAAGTTGTGCAGGTCCTTGAGATCTGAGGGAAAACATGTCTTAGCATTCACTGTTATGAGTGATATACTAACAGTATGTCTGTGTTCTTAGTGCAGTTGTGGAGTTTGTCCTCTACCTGTGAGTTATATGGTTCAATTACAATTCAAAATCCAGGAAGAAAATTGGTGAGGTTACTTTTCAACATTTGGGACAGGGTAAGAAAAGACTAGCAAGTCAGTTTAGTAGCTAGTTTTGCCTGCTCTAGCACATATTTGAAGTATAAAGAAAATAGAGCAGACATCGGGAATAAGAGGAGTGGGGGAGGGGAGGCAAGACAGAGAAGCATTGCAAAGAGAGATGAAGAACATACGTAGTTTGACATAAAAGACCTTTTGTTTGGAAGTCAGAAATGATTTGCTGCTCAAGGGTTTTTGCTACTTGCCTCTCAGAGTGAGGGAATGCTTCTTGAGAAATCTCTACCTTAGAAAGTAGGTCAAGGAGCTTATGTCACTGGTATTTTGTTCTTGAGTGATGGGACAAAATGAAAAGTAATTTACTAGTTATGTTTGAGAACTGTCATCAGCTACCCCTGGATGGAGTGCAGATGACAGTAAGTGGCATGTTAGAGTATTAACAGTGTTAATTAGCTGTCTGAGCTCTCTTTTTTCCTGTAGTGAGTATCTTGTAGACCCATCTTGTGGGTCATGCAAAGTATAATCAAAGCAGTTGACTCTACTATATGTATACATGCACTTGATCTCTACTTCATAATCTACTTGTTCAAAGTGCAAACTGCTTTGATAAAGTCTGTTTAAGAAGGTCCAGAATTCTGTCAGTTTTTGGTGCTTCAGTGTGGAGATTTTGTCATTCTATTTGATTTGAACTGTAAGAAGTACGTGGACTGATCATGACTAGTAGTGGTTTTCAAGACTACTTTGAACAGGGGAGCAGCTGGCAGCATATCAAACTTATAATCAGTTCATCAAATTTAGATCAAGTGTAATGTGCAGGTACTTTAAATTATGCAGCTGTTTGGCTGCTTCTTTAGTAAACATGTTCCTTGCAATTTGACTTTTGAACTGTGTCTAGTCTGGTCTAGGATAATGATCTAGTAAGGTCAGGAGAGCGGTTATTACCCTTAGTAAGGTGTTTTGCACTGTCAGATGAAAATTGGTGTAGATGTAACCTTTATTTCTGGAAACTAACTCTTCTTCTATTGCTTGCAAAAAGAATTGGAAAAGTAGTAGAAGATACAGCATTGGCTTGTATTTGCAGCATCAGTTCAAGTCTGTTTGCCCCAGCACTATCAAGATGAAAGTGTTGGCTATGCTGCTGGCGTGGTTAGTTATCTTTCTTCAGCCCACCATCTCCTTACTTTTCTTAGCCAGTTGGGATCACCTGTCTTCTAAATGTGCCCAAAATCTGATCTCGGGCTGCAGGGACAGGTACAGCAGTGTAACTTAGCAACCCAGCAGGGTGACCAAACTACTCCTGAGCTGTGCAGTGCCAGTGTAGCGGTTAAATGGTGCTTCGAAGGCATGATTTGTAATTTGGCTTTCTGCACTGTGTGCCTGGGGTTTGTCTGCCAGTCATTGGCAGGTGTAGTGCAGAAGGGACATTGTCCAGACTTAGCACTGCACTGCAGTGGAGCTCCCTGTCTGCAAAGAGCTCCTGATTGCTTGTTCCCTCACTCCTCAGTTCATTCAGAGCCTTCCCTGGTCAGTAGGAAAGGGGCGAAATTTTCAGTGGTAACAAAGTAGTCTCTTCATCTATTCTTTGTAAGTTGTTCTCGGGCTCAGTTTTTGTTTGCTGTTGGTATATGGCAATTGGGCAAACTAACGATTAAAGTGATGTTCAGGTGAGGTTTACAGTAGGCTTCAACACCAATAGAAATTTACCTTTTTTTTTAAATGTATCCCCTCAGTGTTTACTTAGGTCTGTAGGAAGGCATGAATAAGCTTTGATGGCTTGGATAAGCATCTGCTTTATCTGTGTCTCTTTTACACAGGCTATTTCAGTCGCTACAGCATTTGTTTCTTCTAGCTTATGAAAGAGACTGCTGGATGTGTTTTTCCCACTGCTTACTGATGGGTTTGTTTATAGATTCAAAAGTGGTTATTGCTTTCTTTGCTGCCACCAGTTGCTTTTCAGACTGTTTTGGCTTTTATTGAGGTGCTGGGTTTGTTTGTGAGTTTTTTTTGGGGGGATTGTTGGGGTTTTTTTTTTTGCTTGTTCATTTGTTTTGGTTTGGGCTTTTTTTTTCTTTGTTTTTTTTTTCTGTTATTATCCTTGAGAGAGAATGATGATGACCAAGCCTCATTAAACAGAAGAGTAGATTTTATACAAGATCAGATGGTATGATCTATGTATAAATGTAGTTTAGGACTTAGTATGGAAGCTCTTAGTCACTAGGGTATTAGGATTATGCAACAGCTCTCAAATAGATATATAATAAGTATGACAAGACTATATTCAAGACTAATTTTTAACCTGAAGTATGTGTTCTTCCCCTTCAGGATTTGTCAGCTTTCTGAACTCTAAGCACCACTACAGCCATGGCAAAAGATAATTTCTCTGTAGCATGAGCCTGCCAGCTGAATGCAATTCATAGAGGCAATTCATTAATTTGCTCATTAGCCTTTCTTTCATCCTGATGGGGCACTAACAAATTATTCCCTCTGCCTTTGCTGTGTTCTCTCTTACATCTGGAGGCAGTACTTATATGCCTTGAGGTTCCTTTGTGGTTCTTTCTTTTGTAGCAGGTAAGGCACTGGAGGTCTTACCTTGCAGGTGATATGCAGTGGAGCAGGAGTGCTGATATGCATGAAGATAGGAAGGCTTTACAGGGAGATCTAGATAATGGGCTGAAGCCAATGGTGTAAGGTTCCACAGGTCCTGCACTTGGTCACAATAACCCTATAAAAATCTAAGGACTTGGAGAGGAGTGTTTGGAAAGCTGCCTGGCAGGAAAGGACTTGGGAGTATTGGTCAATAGCTGGCTGAATGGTCAATGGCATCCTGCTTGTGTCAGAAACAGCGTGGCCCCCAGAAGCAGGGAAGCGATTGTCCCCAGGTACTCAGCACTGCTGAGGCCACACCTGCAGCAGTGTCCAATTTTGAGCCCTTCACTATAATACAGACATTGAGGTGCTGGCATGTGGCCAAAAGAAGGGCAGTGGAGCTGGTGAAGGGTCTGGGGAACGAGTCATGAGAAGAGTGGCTGAGAGAACTGGGGTTGTTTAGCCTGGAGAAAAGGAGGCTGAGGGGAGAGCTTATTGCTCTCTACAACTACCGGAAAGGAAGCTGTAAAGAGGTGAGCGCAGATCTTTTCTCCCAAGTAACAAGTGACAGGAGCAAAAGAACCTCAGGTTGCAGCACGGGAGGTTTAGATTAGACATTAGGAAAAACTTCTTCACCAGAAGGGTTATAAAGCATTAGAATACGCTGCCCAGGGAAGTGGTTGGATTAGCATCCCTGGAACTATTTAAAAGATGTGGTGCTGATGGACGTGGTTTAGTGGTGGTTAAGATATAGTAGCACTGCTATACTGTGCTGTGATGTTTATACAGTACTTCTTGAAGAGAAGAGAGAGAGTTGCCTTCAAGCTGATAACCAGTGCAGAATTTGTCACTCAACATACAGATCAGAGTATATAACAAAAAAAAATACTTAAATGGTTTCAGATGTATTTGAGCAAGAGGTATAAAATATGCTAATATTAATTTGTAATCTTGAAATTAAAACCAAATATGTTTTCCAGTAAAATTAGTGCATTGGAAGATTCACCTTTCACAATATCTGACCATAGTGATAGGGTACAATAACAGTCTAATCTTCCTCATCTGGAAAGTATGTTAATGCTTAGAAATACAAGTGTAAATTGTCTTTATTTTATACATTTTTAAATCCTACCCTAGAAGCACTGAATGCACAGAATTTTTCTGTGTTCTGGTAATACCACTTTGCCTTTTTTCTTTGTCTGCAACTTGACACAGTGTAATTTTGACACTAAAACAGAGGAATAATTCATACAGTTCTATTGCTTATGTCAGTGTCAAAAAGGACTGCCAGACCTGAGTAGCTGTTAAAGGCAGTGTAAGCTTGAATAACTTTGTGAAGTGTGCACATGTCCTTCATGGCACAGAATGCTGCCCATCGGATGAGAATTGAGGACATCCTTCAGGTTTTAGTGTTAGAATAGAATAGAATCAACCAGGTTGGAAAAGACCACCAAAATCATCCAGTCCAACCTAGCACCCAGCCCTAGCCAGTCAACTAGACCATGGCACTAAGTGCCTCATCCAGGCTTTTCCTGAACACCTCCAGGGATGGTGACTCCACCAGCTCCCTGGGCAGCCCAATCCAATGCCAATCACTCTGTCAAGAACTTCCTCCTAACATCCAGCCTATACTTCCCCTGGCACAACTTGAGGCTGTGTCCCCTTGTCCTGTTGCTGGTTGCCTGGGAGAAGAGACCAACCCCCACCTGGCTACAACCTCCCTTCAGGTAGTTGTAGACAGCAATGAGGTCTGCCCTGAGCCTCCTCTTCTCCAGGCTAAACAACCCCAGCTCCCTCAGCCTCTCCTCATAGGCTTTGTGTTCCAGGCCCCTCACCAGCCTTATTGCCCTTCTCTGGACACATTCCAGCACCTCAACATCTCTCTTGAATTGAGGAGCCCAGAACTGGACGCAGTACTCAAGGTGTGGCCTAAGCAGTGCTGAGTACAGGGGAAGAATAACCTCCCTCTTCCTACTGGCCACACTGTTCCTGATACAGCCCAGGATGCCATTGGCTTTCTTGGCTACCTGGGCACACTGCTGGCTCATCTTCAGCCTACTATCCACCAGTACCCCCAGGTCCCTTTCCTCCTGGCTTCTCTCCAGCCACTCTGTCCCCAGCCTGTAGCGTTGCTTGGGGTTGTTGTGGCCAAAGTGCAGAACCCTGCTCTTGGCCTTGTTAAATCTCATCCCATTGGTCTCTGCCCACCCATCCAGCCTGTCCAGGTCCCTCTGCAGGGCTCTCCTACCTTCCAACAGATCAACACCTGCTCCAACACCTGTTGTGTTGTTTTTTTTTTTCCCTTTATTGTGTCAATGGGTGGTATTGCTAAACTTTCCTTTGAATTCTCACAGTACTCTCTGTGGAACAGTTTGCTCATGCTTGGCCCATTTAGGAGTGTACCTGAGCCACGAATGCGTTCAGAGACTTCTCTGTACCTGTTAATGTGCTGTAGAACAGCTTGTCTGCTAAGGGTGGATTTACCTGACTCGTTGAAATAATTGTCTTTTAAATTGTACTTTGTTTTTCTCTGTTGTATAGTGTCACATTTTTGGGGCATAATCTGGCTCTTTCTACTGTTTTTCTGAATTTGGGCAGAACAGCTCATGTGTTTGAGATAAAGCATGTGCCTAAGTGCTCTGATGGCCAAAGGCCAGAGCACTCAACATGTTTCAGGACTGAGCCCTAAGTGCATGCTGCTCTAATGTGTATTACTCTCTAGCCCAGGATAAGTCAGGATTAGTTCTATAGGAACAGTGCTGTGAGGATTCTGAAAATGCCTCAGTTCATGGAGGGTAGATCAGAATCCTAGGAAATACAAGTGGGAGAGAAGCAAAGGCTGTGGCATAATGCTTTTTAAAGTTGTCAAATGAGGTGGTTTTTTTGTGGCTAATGAATCAGTCAGTTAATTTTCTCATGACCATGTGTGAACTTGTTCATTCTGTTAATCATTATTCATGCCTTTTCACGTGTTATCAAAGATAACACTAACTTAACCTTCTTTCCTGTTAGAAGGGCTTTACACCTTCACACTAATATCAAATGAATGGAATTTGGGGTTTAATCTGTATATAGAGCATATTATGGTGGCTGAAGAAGGAGAGAGGCCGGTAGGAGATCTCCATTCCCTGTCTTTTATTCCATTGAGGGTTCTTGTCAGCAGAGCAGTTGTGATGTCTCATCTGTAGGGTGAGGAGAGTGATTCAGATTCACAAAATCCCTTGGTATGGATTAAGGTGAAAGAACACTCAAGGTCCATACGTAAGCATCAGCTGTACTGGGAGATTAGCTGTAGAAGAAATATTCTGTAAGCATTTGGCACACCTACAATGATGTCTGCCTAAGTTATGTGGCTTTATGGGAAATCAAGGTAGGCCTTGCATTAATTAAAGGAGAGACACAGGGATAGGGAGAAAAAAAGGAAGAGAGGTCACCAGTCCTTGACCCAGCATTGGACATGTCAATGGAGGTGTTTGGTGTGGAGAGAGTCCCTATACAGACTTACTTGTGCCCCTGTTTAGAGACTGCAGTTCTTGGAGTGATTGAGACATCAGAACTTTCTCATTCATTTGATCAGTACTTTTCCAGAAGGTGACAAGTTGAGATGTGACACTAGACTCTTCCTCAGAGCTTCCATTTTATTCTTCTCTTGGGACACCATTGTGTTGTTGTCCAGGCTCACAGTGCACTCATTTATGTTTCATCCTTTGCAGCACTTCATATGGAATTTTTTCCATGATAGTGACATAAAGTGGGATACAGTACAGATGTGCATTTTAGTAAGAGTTATTCAGTAACTAAGACTTGAACCTTTAATTTTATGCCTGTTGTATTTTTCTATCCACTCCTACAAGGCAATGTTTTCTGTTCAAGGACTAATTGAAAGAATTTCATTTTGTTTATTTTTTTTTTTTAATGACTTTAATTTGAATTAAAAAATGGTTGTTTTCCTTAGGATAAAATACTTAGCAACAGAAGATAAGAAAGGGGAAGGATGACAATAAAAAATGTTTCCATGCATACATTAGCATATGTATTGGAAACAGTATGTCCAGCAGGAGTAGGGAAGTGGTTGTCCCCCTGCAGTCCGCACTGGTGAGAGGACACTGAGTACCATGCTCAGTTGTCAGCCCCTCACAGACATTCAGATGCTGGAGCATGTCCAAAGAAGATCAGTGAAGCTGGTGAAGGCTCTAGAGAACAGGTCTTAGGAGAAGAAGTGGCTGAGGGAACTGGGGTTGTTTAGTCTGAAGAAAAGGAGGCTCAGGGGAGACCTTATCACACTCTACCACTACATGACAGGAGGTTGTAGCAGAGTGGATGTCACTCTCTTCTCCCAGGTAGAAAGGCATAGGGCAAGAGGAAATTGCCTCAAGCTGCACGAGATTGGATATTAGGAAAAAAATTCTCCACCAAAAGGGTTGTGAGACATTGGAATGTGCTGCCCAGGGAAGTGGTTGAGTCAACATGCTTGGAGGCATTTAAGAGATGTCTAGATGATGTGCTGAGAGATGTGGTTTGGTAGGGAACTGGGTTAATGGTTGAACTGGATGATCTTAACAGTCTTTTCTAACTGAAGTGATTCTGTGTTAACTGCTATATGGTTATATTTTATTTACTGATCTCTTGGTGACTGGTTCTGTTGCTTAGATTGTCTTTTCTTCTCTTGTCCTGCCTTTTGGTTTTCCTCCTCCTTTTTGGTCCTCCTTGGCTCTCCTCCTCAGGCATCCTCCTTTTTTTTTTCTCCTGATCAGCTACTTTCTTTTCTGTATGCATTGCCTACTGAAGAGCCTTTTTTTTAAACTATTGATTTTCAGAGTGTATTTCTTATGCTTGCCAATGCTGTCCCATGTCAAGTTAGCTCCAGTGCTCGGGGGTCTTGGGGGAACATCTAAAATGCTGCACAAGCAGAACACAGGAATTGTGTGTACTGGGTCAATAAAATATTGACTGCTTTTCAATCTCCAGAGGGGACTCTCTTAACTTGGTAACAGAATATGAAATTACAGGTGTAGAATAGAAATAAATGGAGTATGTGGAGCTAGTGAAGCTTACAGATATGAAAACCAAGATGTATAAGAAAGTTACAAACCCTATGAGGAGAGGCTGAGGGAGCTGGGGTTGTTTAGCCTGGAGAAGAGGAGGCTCAGGGGTGACCTCATTGCTGCCTACAACTACCTGAAGGGAGGTTGTAGCCAGGTGGGGGTTGGTCTCCTCCTAGACAACCAGCAACAGGACAAGGAGACACAGTCTCAAGTTGTGCTGGAGGAAGTATAGGCTGGATGTTAGGAGGAAGTTCTTGCCAGAGAGAGTGATTGGCATTGGAATGGGCTGCCCAGGGAGGTGGTGGAGTCGCCATCCCTGGGGGTGTTCAAGAAAAGCCTGGATGAGGCACTTAGTGCTATGGTCTGGTTGACTGGCTAGGGCTGGGTGCTAGGTTGGACTGGATGATCTTGGAGGTCTCTTCCAACCTGGTTGATTCTATTCTATTCTAAGTTCCTGGAAGTGGGGCATGCCTGGGGCTTGGAGTTGCCGAGTGCCACATAGTAGAGGACCACAGCTGAATGGCTGGTGTTCTGGAGGGTTTTTTTCCAAAACAACTCAACAACAGGAACAAAAAATAAACCTAACAAAGCTCTAGCAATTCACAGTGTGTGCAATGGGTTCTCTGTATAAGAATCACAGCCAGTTTTTGTCATGTGTTTGGGGCTGTTTTCCCATTTGCACAATTACAGTTCAGTCCTCAAATGAACTTTGATGTAGTTGAACATTCTGGTTTCTTTTAAACTTGCTTGGCTACTGTGGCTGATAGATTGTGAGTAGTGCTGCTGCCCGTGAGATAAAGTTGTTGAACACTTTCGATTCTCCTATGTGTTGCAGCCTGTTATTTCTAAGCAGGTTTAGTTGTGTTGCTAGTGAATCCATCTGCCAGCTTCTGCTAAAATGCTTATGGTGAAAGAAAATAGATGGAGCATATTATTTGCCTCTTTTCTTGAGATGGTTTAGGTAGTGAAATAACAACTGTTAAACCACCTTTTGTGCTTTTGTGTATCCTCTGCAACATTTTCTATTTGCCAGTCATACCTATTTGTCAACAGTAACACTAAAGCCTGCTACTTGCCTCTTTCTCCCACTGTTCATGTTTTTATCAGAGATCAAATCCTTTCTCTGTACAGTTACTTTATTATTACTACTTTCACTGAATTGATGGGGGGAAAAAAGGTCATATCAACTTTTATTGCAAGGGTTCCAATCAAGTGAGTGATGAAGAAAAAATGGGTGAAAATCTAAACCAGATGAAAGGTCTAAAAATACATTAGATGCTCTGCTGCTTGATGGGTATACATGATTTTTTTGCTTGCCAAAATCTACAGGGTAGCACAAAACAGAGAAACACATTCCTGTGTCTAGGGAGACCTTCCCATATGCTATTAGGATAATCATAGAAACAGTCAGGGTTGGAAGGGGCCACAAAGATTATCTAGTTCCAACCCCTCTGCCGTGGGCAGGGACACCCTACTGTAGATCAGGCTGCCCACAGCCTCATCCAGCCTGTCCTTAAACACCTCCAGGGATGGGGCCTCAACTACCTCCCTGAGCAACCCATTCCAGGGTCTCACCACTCTCATGTTGAAGAACTTCCTCCTCATGCCCAGTCTGAACCTACCTATCTCCAACTTTGTTCCGTTCCCCTTAGTCCTGTCACTCCTTGATATCCTGAAAAGTCCCTCCCTAGTTTTTTTTAGGCCCCCTTCAGATACTGGAAGGCCACAATAAGGTCACCTGGGAGCCTCCTCTTCTCCAGACTGAACAGCCCCAACTCTTTCAGCCTGTCCTCATAGCAGAGGTGCTCCAGTCTTCTGAGCATCCTCCTGGCCCTTCTCTGAACATATTACAGCATGGCCACATCCTTCTTGTAATGGGGGCTCCAGAACTGGATACAGTACTCCAGGTGGGGTCTCACAAGAGTGCAGTTGGGGAGGAGAATCACCTCGCTTGACCTGCTGGCCACAGTTCTGATGCAGCCCAGGATCTGGTTGGCCCTCCAGGCTGCAAGTGCATACTGCTGCCATGCTGAGCTTCTCGTCCACCAGCACCCCCTCAGGGCTGCTCTCTAGCCAGTCCCTGCCCAGCCTGTATTTGTGTTTGGGATTGCCTCAACCCAGCTACAGGACCTTGCACTTGGTCTTGTTGAACCTCACAAGGTTGTCTGGTGCCCACCTCTCCAGCCTGTCCAGGTCCCTCTGGATAGCATCCTGTCCCTCTAGTGTGTCTGCTGCTAATATTTAAATAGTCCTTGACAGGTATTATACTTAGTGTTAGAAGTTGACATGGAAGTATGCAGGACGAGCTCTGGAGCTACCTTCTTTAGTCTACACTGTTCAAACCACAGCCAAATCCATAGTTTGACTAGACTGTGCCTTGAGCCTTGGTCACTTAGGTTGGATGTGTGGGGCCTCCTACCTTCCCTGGCTTCTGCCATGGCTCAACCTTCTGGTTCCCCTGTGGTGTTGCCAGGTTCCTCTGACAACCAGCACCTTTAGGAGGAGACAGACAAGTCAACATCTGCCTGTGGAGTATATTGAAACTTGTGAGAAGGTGTCCTGGGTCAGAGTGGATCCCTCCCCTGGTAAACTCACTACAACATGGGTTTTGTTTTTTTTTGAAGTTGGGAAAAATGAAAATTGGATTTCTTCTAGTTTAAATGTAACAGTATAAGGAGAATAAACTACTACAGAAATGTAAT
The DNA here is from genome assembly GCA_013400475.1 of Tricholaema leucomelas. Classification (NCBI taxonomy): domain Eukaryota; kingdom Metazoa; phylum Chordata; class Aves; order Piciformes; family Lybiidae; genus Tricholaema lacrymosa; species Tricholaema leucomelas. The sequence continues at coordinate 368,288 of WAAF01012399.1, read as the reverse complement.
AACCTTAAGGAAGATGGGGAAGAGATCAAGCGGCAGCGAAGCAGCAAAAGCAGCAGCAGCCAAAACAGTGGCAAGGGAAGATTGCAGCAAGCGCAGCAGAAGCAGCAAGGGGAAGGTAGAAGCTTCCAGACATAAAGCTCTTGATGGTCCAGAAAAATGATACTAACTTATCCATTGTTGCCATTCTGTGACCTATCCCTAGAACGTTCACCTCTCCACTCAGAGCTTCCACTTCTGAGTTTCTCTGCTCCAAATTTGTTTTAATGTCTGAGCTCTAATGGCCACAGAAGGAGAATGCAATAATACAAGCACCTGAGATGAGAGAATAAGAACACTCCTTTAAGAGTCATAGATTAAATAAGCAGGTTTCTTCCACTTCTAGTGGCAACTGCTGTTGCTTTGATTAAAATCTGGAAGAAGTACACTACTGCCTTGCTGGAGAGCAATGCTTGCACTTTTCAGAGGGAAAAACAGTTTCATTTTATTTAATTATGATGGAGATTAAGAGCTTTCTGAACAGGAAGATTTTTGCTGAATACTATAAATTGTGCTAAGTGATGTATTTAAGGATTGCAGTAAAACACAACTGTGTAGAACAGAGCTCTATCTTTGCTAGCAATGTGTCTTTGCAAAGCTCATTATCACTGCCAATAGCCAAAAACTCTTGTTGTCACAAGCTGTTGTAACTCACTGTAGTACCAAGCTACTAAACCATATTTGTTTCTACCTGAACTATATGAGGTTGAGCAGGAAGAACATGCCCTCCAAAGGATGAAATGATAGCATAGAATAGAATAGAATCAACCAGGTTGGAAGAGACCTCCAAGATCATCCAGTCCAACCTAGCACTCAGCCCTATCCAGTCAACTAGGCCATGGCACTAAGTGCCTCAGCCAGGCTTTTCCTGAACACCTCCAGGGACGGTGACTCCACCACCTCCCTGGGCAGCCCATTCCAATGCCAATCACTCTCTCTGCCAACAACTTCCTCCTAACATCCAGCCTGTACTTCCTCCGGCACAACTTGAGACTGTGTCCCCTTGTTCTGCTGCTGGTTGCCTGGGAGAAGAGACCAACCCCCACCTGGCTACAACCTCCCTTCAGGTAGTTGTAGACAGCAATGAGGTCACCCCTGAGCCTCCTCTTCTCCAGGCTAAACACCCCCAGCTCCCTCAGCCTGTCCTCATAGGGTTTGTGTTCCAGGCCCCCCACCAGCTTTGTCGCCCTTCTCTGGACACGTTCCAGCACTTCAACATCTCTCTTGAATTGAGGAGCCCAGAACTGGACACAGGTGTTTTGGGATATGTAGTACTGCAGTAGTAGTTTTATGTAGTATAAGCAAGCAATAAGCTTTTTTTGTTTTGAAGTTTATGATTTGAAAAGTCAATATTTATTACCATTACAGGATGTGTTGTTGAGAGAGAATAAGCTAATGCTTTTGAATATAAGTAATCCTACAAAAGACTGATTAGGAGGATTGCCAATTGCTGCCTTTTTATGGATCGTAATGACAGGCTTCAGATATGTTTACTACTGAGCTCCCTCTGAAGGAGCTCAACAACCACAGAAAAAATAATGTCAGAAAGCAGTTTGTGTTTCTAGTGAGTTAGCTTGTGTCACATTTGTCTGTTCTCTGAATTTGGTTCAGAATCCTGCTAAATCCTTCCATTTCTTTGTACATACTTCAATCTATTCTCTCAAGTTGTAGGGGATGATGCTTATGAAAGAATCTTGCTGAATCATGTGGTGCATCTCTGGGGTTTCTCTGGTGATAGCACAGTAGTGTGCTGAGGCCAAGGCTGACAGCAGGGAAAGGCCTGTTCTTCAGAAGGAAGAGGACATCCTTGCTTGCTAGCCATGAGGCTAAGTCATGTAGGAGTAGATTGTTTACTACGTGGCCAGCTAAATGCATGGTTAGCACAGTATCACAGTATTACCAAGGTTGGAAGAGACCTCACAGATCATCAAGTCCAAGCCGTTACCACAGAGCTCAAGGCTAGACCATGGCACCAAGTGCCACATCCAATCCTGCCTTGAACAGCTCCAGGGACGGTGACTCCACCACCTCCCTGGGCAGCCCATTCCAGTAGCCAATGACTCTCTCAGTGAAGAACTTTCTCCTCACCTCAAGCCTAAATTTCCCCTGGCATAGCTTGAGGCTGTGTCCTCTCATGCTGGTGCTGGCTGCCTGAGAGAAGAGAGCAACCCCCACCTGGCTACAACCACCCCTCAGGTAGTTGTAGACAGCAATAAGGTCTCCCCTGAGCCTCCTCTTCTCCAGGCTAAACAACCCCAGCTCCCTCAGCCTCTCCTCGTAGGGCTGTGCTCGAGGCCTCTCACCAGCCTCGTTGCCCTTCTCTGGACACGTTCAAGCATCCAAAAATAAAGGATCCTTTTTTGTTTTCAGTTGTTTTCATAATGCTGTTCTACACAGCACAAATGATAATGATAACATTAAGTAGTGGTATTGAAAGTTTCCTTTGTTTTTCACAGGTTTCTGTGGTTTTGTATCTTTGTGATGTCTCTATGAGAATAGCAGGCACGGAAGTTTTCTAACAACAGAGCAGCTTGTTGCAATTTCTTTATACAAAAGATATGTCTTCTGCCAAGTGTTGAGGGTGGAGGGAAGGAGGAATTTTAATTATCTGTGTAGTAACTTCTAAGAAAGGAGGAGTATCTGATACAGAGAAGTATCTCTAATACCTGATTGCTGTCTACAGCTACCTGAAGGGAGGCTGTAGCCAGGTGGGGATTGGTCTCTTCTCCCAGACAACCAGCAACAGAACAGGGGACATAGCCCCCAGGTGGTGGAGTCGCCACCCCTGGAGGTATTCAAGAAAAGCCTGGATGAGGCACTTAGTGCCATGGTCTGGTTGACTGGCTAGGGCTGGGTGCTAGGTTGGACTGGATGATCTTGGAGGTCTCTTCCAACCTGGTTGATTCTATTCTATTCTATACCAGTTAGAGTCAAACAATATCTACAATTAAAGTATTTTATCATTTAATACATTATCTGTTCACAAGCTGTGTATCCCAGTCTGTAATTTTCTGCTGTGAAAGAGTATTGATGAATGTTTATGAAACCTTTTCATAGCATGCCATCTTCAATGAGAATGTTGCAGTCTGCAGCTGAGATCAGAGTAATATATTGCCTGTGACTAAGCATTATGGAAACTTTCAGACTTGCTTAAGACCAAAGAATTCAAAGCTTTTAGCTGTGTGCACAATCGTTACCTTAGTTGATTGTAGATGTATGTATACATTCACATTACATAGAGCTGAGCACATACATCACACTAAAATGAGGTACTGAGCAGGAACTTAGGCATCCAGCTGAAAGCCATCATAATTCCATGGTGTAGAATAACTCAGGCATGGAAAGCTGGTGCTGTTGTTGCCTGTAAGGAGGGATGACAGGACTCCATCTTCAGCCTGAATTTTCACAGGATCACAGAATGACAGAACTTCTACTCATGTCAAGCAGCGTAGAAGACAGCTCAAGTCTTGCACAAGTCAGTGTTACAGCAGTGAGGCTGTACAGAGAACACCTGAAACCTGGGAACTAACTGCAGTAGCACTTCTGTTCTGGAAAAAGTAGAGGAGAAGTGACCATATGATTGGGTATGATTGAAAAAAAGAGTGAGGAGGAGGAGAAAGAGTATTCAACTCCTACAGATGAAAAGTCCCTATCCTTGCATACTGATAAGGTTATGTAACACAACTCCATAAAAATAATTCTGAATAGAAAAGTTGGAGGAACTTAATTAGACCATTTCTACTATAGAGCAAGAGAAGCCATGAGGGAGATGCAAAAACACCATCCCAGGACACCCATGAAATCTGAATATAAACTCTGGCTTAAAATTCATTCTTCCCTGAGGTGCATGTAGCCAGCCCTGGTTTTCAGCCTAGCTGTGAGCACTTCACCTCCTGAAGCTCTGAAGGCACCAGCCTTGGGTGGCCATGTGCTGCTCTTGAGTATCCACTGGCTCGCTCACCCAGTGCCCCTGGGGATCCCTTCACACAAGAGCAGCCCTGCACAACTACTTGATGCCATGTGCTGGTATCCAGGAGAGGGCAAGGTGCTTCAACAAATAAAGGCAGGCTTAAAGGGAAGTCTGTAGCAGGAAACTGTAGCTCTTTGGCCTTCCTACCTCCAAGCTGGCTGACTGGTACAAATTATTCTCTCTTCCATCTTTTTTATCATCCCTCACCTCTGTTGCAGTCCATTAATCAAAGGTAATCTGGCACCCACAAACTTAAAAATCAAAAGTTTGTCTTTTAACTCCTGTTCAGTCTCTCTTCTCCAGCTTTTTGACATGCTATTAGAAAGAAAATACTCTCTTCCATGCCAATTTCTCTTTTCCTTTTTGTGTTTATTTGTGTATGTAAATTTTTTTCAAGGCTTTCTTTGATCTTCAGCAGGCTCCCTCTGGAATGCTGGAGATGAAAAGTGTAGTCCAGACAGGCAAGCACCAACTCTGTCTTTTAGAAACAACTTCATTTTTGAAGGAGCTGCATTATAGCCCCTTCCTTCTTGACACCTGGGCCTTTCTGTCACTGAGGTCATGAATTGATTTCTGGTGTCTATTCTATTAATCCAGGAACCTTGGCAGTGTTGCAGTGGTGCCTGCATACTTCCCTACAGTCTGTGACATCCAAGCTGACTCTCAGCTGGATGCCATCCCTGACTTTAATTTACCTCTCTGGGTAGCTGGAGAGCTGTGCCAGACAGTACAGATATTTTTATTGTAATGTAATTATAGAAGGGAGTATCCTGGAAAGATCAAACAGTCTTTGTGACCATTTATTCATACATCCTGGCAGAGTGGTCCTGGATCTCTCTTGCATTAATTTATCTGAGTTAGGTTTGGTGGTTTGGTTTTGGGTTTTTGGTTTGCTGTTGGGGTTTTTTTGTGTGTGTTGCGTGAGAATTTTCTTGCTAACAGGACATGAGCTGGTGAGCAATAAGCAAAACCGTGCTGGGAAGTGTCCTTGAGTCCATCTCGGACTCAAGATACCAGGCAGTGGGTAGCACCCCCCACACGCAGCTGCAGGAGGTAGAGTGCCAGCTGCAAGGGGGCAGGGTTAGCCAGCCCAGGGGGCTGATCTTGCAGGCTGTTGACATAATGCTACCAATCTGTACTTTCCCCTTGTACCAATCTTGAGCTAAGTTGTGCATGCCTCTTCCAAGTAGCATGTAAGCCGCTGTATTGCCTGAATAAAGCATACTGCTTGCAGCTAGCTCAGACTGTGAGGACTCGTCAGTACCCCGATTGATCCTCCTGCTGCTTCCCACAGCTGCAGTGTGTGGGATTTTTTTTGTTTGTTTTTGATTAAAACCTTTTTTTCTTCTAAAGTATGGCCTATTGTGTTCTTGTGCCTTTATTTTATTAATTCCTTGGCAGTGAAGCATTAGACTTTTAGCTGACTTTGGTGTCCCCGGTTAGGGTGGATCCCTCCCCCCGGGAGAATAAACTCACCACGACACAGATTTTTGTTGAAAGTCAAGGAAAGACGAAATTGTATTTCTTATAGTGCAATTATAACAGTGTAAAGAGAGATAACTACTAGAGAAGAAAAAAAATATATAATAACCTTAAGGGAGATGGGGAGGGGTCAAGCGGTGGCAAAGCAGCAAAAGCAGCAGCAGCAGCCAAAACAGCAGCCGGGGAAGATAGGCAGGCACAGCTCAAGCAACAGAAGCCAGCAAAAAGGCGAGAACAAGCTGTGCTTCTAGACATTAAGCTCTTGATGCTCTAATGAAATGATATTAACTTATCTATTGTTGCCATTCTGTGGCCTATCCCTGGAACATTCACCTCCCCCCCTCTGTCTGAGCTAGAAAAAACAGCTCAAACAGCCACACTTTGGTTTGCATCGTATCGGTGTTTTATTAGGGTTTATTCGGTTCTTACTGGTTACATATGCAGCTTGATTTGTCTGCTGTGGGAAATGTTGAAAGTACTATTCAAAAGATAATTATCATCTCACAGCCTCAAGCTACGCCAGGGGAAATTTAGGCTTGAGGTGAGGAGAAAGTTCTTCACTGAGAGAGTCATTGGACACTGGAATGGGCTGCCCAGGGAGGTGGTGGAGTGGCCGTCCCTGGAGCTGTTCAAGGCAGGATTGGACGTGGCACTTGGTGCCATGGTCTAGCCTTGAGCTCTGTGGTAATGGCTTGGACTTGATGATCTATGAGGTCTCTTCCAACCTTGGTGATACTGTGAGACTGTGATCTTGACCATGTTAGTAAATCTTGAGTAATGCAGTGTCTGCATTAGCAGGGAATCCCAGACAGCAGTTGAGGACATACTTTCTGATCTTGCAAAGCTAATGACTGAAACTCTCTGATTTTATGCTTTGCACTGGTAATATGCACCAAGAATCCTTGTAAGAAAAGGAAACTATATTGACCTGTTGTGTAGTAAAGCTCATCTCAGAAGTATCTAAGCATGCTCATCTTTTCTCTTTGAGAATGCTTTCTGTCCTCTGAGGTGTGGCTGTCATGAGAAATAAGTCACCAAAATTGTCATTTCAGACACTGACAATCAATTACAGCATTGGACTGTTCAAGTATTACATCTCCAATTCTGAAACAAGTGCACCAGTGAGTCAATATAATGCTGGATCATATTAATAATTTATGATAGGGATAATTGTGCAGGAAGTAAAGGGGACAGAGAAGGCCATCATCTACTTGCGTAATTTCTGAACAATGAGAGATATATCCTATGCCTGATGTAGGTTCTTAATGCTACTTAAGAAACATTGGCCTGCAACTACGCAGAACATTTATTAACACAGCCCATAAAATACTGAGAGACTAGATAGTTGTTAAGGGTCTGAACATCAGTGAGAGAAATAGTGTAGCTTGAAAAGTTCAAGTTGAGCTGAACAGTGGAGTTATGATTAAAAAATGAATTGTTGAATTTAATGTTAACGATCAACGTTGCTGGTACCTTGCACATTTTTTCACCAGGACATCACTTACACTCAAATACGACTTTTGGAGAACCAAAATATTGAGCACAGAACAAGATCTCTTCCACAAATGTGAGACAGACTTNAGGCACTTAGTGCCGTGGTCTAGTTGATTGGCTAGGGCTGGGTGCTAGGTTGGACTGGATAATCATAGGATTGTTGAGGTTGGAGGAGACCTTTGAGGTCATCAAGTCCAACCCCTTGCCTAGAGTTCACTACTGCTAAGCTATGGTCTAGATGACTGGATAGGGCTGGGTGCTAGGTTGGACTGGATGATCTTGGAGGTCTCTTCCAACCTGGTTGATTCTATGATTCTGTGACTTTTTGCCAGCTTCCACAGATCCAGATTTCATTCTGACATCTTCTTGCAAATTGAAAAAAAAAAAAGCAGTAATCAATAAAAAGTCCTGCTGTACCTGTGACCTTGTTTGCATTCTAAGTAAACATGAGGGTCATTCATAGATTGAAGTTGGGAGGGGAGCGTAGAAATCATACAAGTTCTCAGGTTGTAGAATAGAATAGAATCAGTCAGGTTGGAAGAGACCTCCAAGATCATCCAGTCCAACCTAGCACCCAGCCCTAGCCAGTCAACTAGACCATGGCACTAAGTGCCTCATCCAGGCTTTTCCTGAACACCTCCAGGGATGGTGACTCCACCACCTCCCTGGGCAGCCCATTCCAATGCCAATCACTCTCTCTGGCAACAACTTCCTCCTAACATCCAGCCTGTACTTCCCCCGATACTGTAGCAGTCTCATCACTTGATTTCAGATGAACCAGAGATGTTTTCTCCATTCCTTCAGGAAAACATTTTAGACTCTTCTGTCCCTGTCCTCGCCAGTTTTGATTTTCAAACCTGTTGGTGTTGATCTGTACAAATTTTCATGAAGTATCACATAGTCCAACTTCTTTGAAGGCAAACCACCTCGCATGTCATGGCCATGCTAAATGCTCTCATGGAGATGACAAGGCTGAGTGTTTTCTCTAAGGGAAAAAAGAACCCACATACAAACTAATAACTTTGCCCTGTAATCTGTTTTTTAATGAGTTTAGAATGTTGGGCTGACCAAAGCAGGTGAGAGATCATCTAGTTAACTGTGTAAGTTTAGATGCTTGTTCTCTTTTGAGAACTACACATATAGTGAGAATAATTTCTTGAGAGAATCACATGAGGTACCAAAATTAACCTTGTGGGGCAAGTTCATGTCACTGAGTCTGATCTCCCTCATTTTAGGTTTGGAAAAGGAGGTGGGTCAGTGTCTCTCATTTTTTTGTTTACATTATCGATCATGTTTTCTAGTGCTTTGTGACATGCTTTAAAACCAGTCACTGGAAGCAATGTGCCCTCATTTTCTTCAAGCCTTGCTGAAGCCCTGAGACAGAACTTCTGTTTTGTTATGTAGAACTGAACTTGTACCTACAACAGGCTCTCTGGGCACGTTCTTACAAGGTCTCACCGGGACCCTGCTAATGAATTACTGGGGAATCTCTACATCCTACAGGCAAAAGACATCAAGGATGCATGATTACCTTTGGCTGTTTCCCAGTGCACAGGCTTTTCTTTTATTTAGACTCCTTACTGTCTCCTGAATACCTTCAGCACATCACATCAAGCAGCTAGGCTGTGCTGCTTCTGAGGCTGGTGGCTGCAGCACCTCAGGGAGTCAAGCGCTTGTTGCTGAGTGGTAAATCATAGCCGGTCCTGTACATCTTAGGTGTAGTGGGTGGATTTTAAGTCACAGTTTGTATTCAGACTTCTTTTCTGTCTTGAAACAGTGACTTTTGCATCTTCCTTGTGATTTTCCTTACCCATAGTAGAAATTCTCTGTACATTTTCTAGATAAATTCTCTGTTCTTCTGAGGATTAATGCTTATGGAGTGTTGTTAAATATGCAAAGCAGTACAAGACAAAGCTTTCTATTACTTGCATTGCATGCCTTCACCAGCCTTTTAATAGGTAATTTAAACCATTTTCATTTGAGCAGTGTTTGTTTGTTTGAGAAGAACATTTAGTGTATCTCCCTGGAGGTTAGGGAGTTAGGGTTATTGCCTCTAACTTTTGTTTTAATTTTTATCTTAAGGGGGAAAATCTTTACCCAGTGTAAACATGTTTTAATGCAGATAAGGAGGCTTTTGAAACACATTAAGCATTAAAACTGTGATTAAAAAAAAATTCTTTACCATTACAAGGAGCAGCTCTGAGGGAGCCATGGAAACGTGTATGTTGAGGGAAATCCTTTTTCATGTAATGTGCCTAGATTGAGCTATTTACATGTACTTTATAAGAAATAATTGAATGAGCTACTGCAAGGGGTATTGACTTGTACCTTATTGAGATTAAGCTGTAGGGCCAGTCAGCGTGGTCACAGGATCACAGGATGTTAGGGGTTTGAAGGGATCTCTGGAGATCAAATCCAACACCCTTGCCAGAGCAGGACCATGGAATCTAGTGCATGTTGCACAGGCACATATCCAGAAGGGTCTTGAGAATCTCCAGAGAGGAAGACTCCACAACCTCTCTGGATAGCCTGTTTCAGTGCTCTGTGACCCTTACAGTAAAGTCCTTCCTTGTGTTGGCATCCTGTAGTTTACATCCATTGCCCCTTGTCCTGTCACAGGGCACAGGTGAGAAGAGGCTGTCCCTTCTTTCTTGACACTCAGACCTTGTATAGTTGTATAAATTTGTTAGATCTCCTCTCAGTCTTCTCCTCTCCAAACTGAAAAGCCCCAGGTCTCTCAGCCTTTCCTCATAAGGCAGTTCTCAGTCCCTTAATCATCCTCCTAGCCCTCTGTTGGACTCTGAAGCATATCCCTGTCCCTCCTGAAGTGGGGAGCCCAGAACTGAGTGCAGTATTCCAGGTGGGGCTTCACTAGGGCAGAGTAGAGGGGGAGGAGAACTTCCTTTGATCTGCTGGACACATTCTTCTTAATGCACCCCAGGAACCCATTGACCTTGGCCACAAGAGCACATTGCTGTCCCATGGGTAACTTGTTGTCCACCAGGACTTCCAGGTCCTTCTACCCAGGGCTCTCCAGCAGATCACCTCATAACCTGTACTGGTGCAGTTTATTATTCCTTCCCAGGTGCAGAACTCTGCACTTATCCTCGTTGAACCTCAGTAGGTTCCTCTTTGCCCAGCTCTGCGGTCTGTCCCAGTCTCACTGAGTGGCCACACAGCCCCCAGGTGTAAGCCAAGCCTCCCAGTTTGGTATGGTCAGCAAACTAACTGAGCTGACTGTCCCTTCATCGATGTTATTGATGAAGATGTTGAACAGGACTGGGACCCAGCACTGATCCCTGGGGGACTCCACTAGTTACAGGTCTCCAGCTGGACTTGGCACTATTGATCACCAACCTTTGCACTGTATTGTGTAACCAGTTCTTAATCCATCTCACTGTCTGCTCTTCTGTACTGCTCCTCCTGAGCTTGAGGTGAACAAGGTGGTGGGAGGGAAGGTGTGTGATGGGGCAGAAAAAAGTTCCTTTTAAAATTTCCCAACCCCAAACTTCTCTTTCACACAGACATCTTACTGTCAGTGCTTGTGACTGAGGTTTTTGTTTATGTGGACAGGTTTCATTCCCATTCACAGCTCTAGAAAAAGTCTTTCTTCAGCCTTAAAACAAGTTATGTCTCAGAAGAACTGCACTGTCTTAGCATTTATTTCAGAGGCTGTTGCTATGCATTGTGGAGAGACCTGGCAGAGTGTGCCATCCTGGGTGGAAATAGAGGCTTCTGGGGTGGCTATTCTGAGCTCCTGCATGCCACCCGGTGAGTGGGTCAGAAGGGAGCAGGGCGGAATGGTGTGAAGCAGAAGCCCTGCGGTGCCTGCATATGCCCAACTCACAGCACCAGCTGCTCCACTGCATCGTGCCAGATGTTGTGTGCCACATTACTCACTGAGGTTGGTGTAGCCTCTGATTGCTCTCTGGAAACAACAGATATGTTCAAACCTTGGAGACAAAAGAACATTTCTAAGGCTCCTTATTCCCCCCCCACCACCTTTTTTTTTCCCCTCGAAGCTGAAAAGTCAGTGCGAAGCAATATCTGTAAAATGCTGCTGAATGGAAAGCCAAATACATCACACAGGGCAAGCTGTCAAAGAGATGAGAGCTTTTCTAATGTGTTCGTAGTCAGGGTTAGTTTGAGGGAGTGACAGTTCCCTTTGATGTGCTAGGCTCCAAATATATAAGGACAGTGTTGCAGGAAGGGAATGGAAGGCCAGTAATGTGCTACTTTGTTCTGAAATCATCAGCTGTTGAAAGAGTACCTTGAAACTGTAAGATGTAAGAAAGAAATGTTCATGCCTCAGGAGAGAGATTAGAAGTCCTAAGAAGCTGAAAACTGGGTAATTTTGTGGTTTGGTATTTTTGGTCTGCTGGGCTGCATCAAGAGCAGTGTGGGCAGCAGGGCAAGGGAAGTGATTCTCCCCCTTTACTCTGCTCTCATCAGACCCCACCTGGAGTACTGTGTGCAGTTCTGGAGCCCCCAGCACAAGAAGGACATGGAACTGCTGGAGCGGGTCCAGAGGAGAGCCACGAAGATGCTCAGAGGGCTGCAGCAGCTCTGCTATGAGGACAGGCTGAGAGAGTTGGGGCTGTGCAGCCTGGAGAAGAGAAGGCTTTGAGGAGACCTTAGAGTGGCTTTGCAGTATCTGAAGGGAGCCTACAGGAAGGCTAGGGAGGGACTATTTACAAGGTCTAGGAATGTCAGGATGAGGGGGAATGGGTTTAAACTGGCAGAGGGGAGATTTAGACTGGATGTTAGGAGGAAGTTCTTTACAGTGAGGGTGGTAAGACACTGGCACAGGTTGCCCAGGGAGGTTGTGGATGCTTCCTCCCTGGAGGCGTTTAAGGCCAGTCTGGATGAGGCCTTGAGCAACCTGCTCTAGTGGGAGGTGTCCCTGCCTATGGCAGGGGGTTGGAGCTGGGTGATCCTTGAGGTCCCTTCCAACCTAAACCATTCTATGATTCTATAATTCTATCATTTTATCTTTTGTGCTGTTTCAAGCACTTGTGGACTTTGGATTGCTGAGGAGGTTTGATTAGAAACATGCTGAACAGATTAACAGCAGTTAAAATATTTGGAAAGTATATTTTTTCAGTCAATTTAAAAAAGGTGAAAAAAATTACTGTTATGTCCTCTCTCCATCTTTCTTTCCCTTGGCAACTGGTGTTTGAATGCTGAAAAGGTAGTAACCGATTCAGCTCTGGTTGTGGGCACTTGATCACAACACATTGCAAAAAACGTACAGGTAGATAATGGGTAATTTAGGAAAACCTGTATAGAACACAAATGATGTTTTCATCTCAGGTCCTCCTGTTACAGGCTGTGGTGCTGGGAAAGGGAAGGAATTCTGTGTTTTCTGCTTGGATACCAAAACCGTAGGGTTCTGCACTTCGGCCACAACAACCCCAAGCAGCGCCCTGTACTCAACACTGGTCAGACCACACCTTGAGTACTGTGTCCAGTTCTGGGCCACTCAATTCAAGAGAGATGTTGAGATACTGGAATGTGTTCAGAGAAGGGCAACAAAGCTGGTGAGGGGCCTGGAACACAAAGCCTATGAGGAGAGGCTGAGGGAGCTGGGGTTGTTTAGCCTGGAGAAGAGGAGGCTCAGGGCAGACCTCATTGCTGTCTACAACTACCTGAAGGGAGGTTGTAGCCAGGTGGGGGTTGGTCTCTTCTCCAAGGCAACCAGTGACAGGACAAGGGGACACAGTCTTAAGTTGTGCAGGAGGAAGTCTAGGCTGGATGTTAGGAGGAAGTTCTTGCCAGAGAAAGTGATTGGCATTGGAATGGGCTGCCCAGGGAGGTGGTGGAGCCACCGTTCCTGAAGGTGTTCAAGCAAAGCCTGGATGAGGCACTTAGTGCCATGGTCTAGTTGACTGGCTAGGGCTGGATGCTAGGTTGGACTGGATGATCCTGCTCTCTTCCAGGAGGTCTCTTCCAACCTGGCTGATTCTGATTCTATGATGCAAAATACCCATTTCTTTTGCAGTAATTCTCAGTTCTACCACACATCAGAGGAAGAGTTCTAATTAAAACATGACATGATCCTTGAAGTAAATTATATTGATCGTTACATCATCTTTGAAGTGTATGCAATTGTGCTAGCTTGAGCCTAGCTGGGATATTTTGGTGAGAAGAATTAGATTATAGGCTGTGAAAAAGAAACAATGGTGATGTCTACTTCACTCATAGGCTTGTATAAGAACAAGACCATAAACATAGATAACAGGGAGTCTGTGTCTGGGGCTACATGAACTTCTCTCTCTAACCTAACTTGTTGCCTGACTAATCCATCTGCTTCCTAACCCTCACCCAGCCAATCCTCCAAACTTACTTGAATGTAAGGCAAAGTCTGGTGTTAGGTAGAGGAGTGGGGAGAAGGTGGAAGGGTGGTTGGGAGCCCCTTCTGGGGCCCCTGGTTTCTGGGAGGGCTGTTGTGTTTCTGTATTACCTTTAACTTGTACATTTCTGTCTATAGCTGTATATAGTGTAAATATCTGCTTGTATATTCTGCTAAGCTGTAAATATAAAGCTTCATTCTTCAATTTCTAGATCGACTGAGTCTAGTCTGGGTGATTTTCCTAAGTGTGAGGGGGAGGTAACACCCAAACCATTACGTCCTTATTGACAATGTATGGGTGTACATAGGATTTCCTTGCAACCCGCCTCAAGATTTGCCAGAGATCATAGAATCACAGAATAGTTTGTGTGGAAAGGGACCTCTAAAGGCCATCTAGTCCAATCCCCCTACCATGGTCAGGGACATCTTTAGGTAAATCTGCTCAACCTACATGCAACCTGACTTTGAATACATCCAATGATGTCTGGTCCAAGAGACTCAGGACAGCAGGAAGGGGAAAGACCTTTTGCCCACTAGTCATCCTTGGGGTGGGCAGAGAAGAGGAAGGTAAATGTAAAAGGATGCAGTGAAATCAAAATACTTCACTGTAGTATCAGTGTCAGTTGTAATTATTAGGCTACAGGCTATTCTGAGGCACTTCCCTATTGTTTTGACTTGTAATTTGATTTTGGAGAGTGTCTGAGTAAGAACTCTGTACTGATCCAGGAGCCATCTTCATTCATCATAAGAGTACCCACGAGATGTAGCTGAGTCACCATGCTGGGCTATTTTTTCTAACATGCATCTGTGGTTTATTTAATTACAAAGTCCAGATCCTCCTGCTTTCTGTAACAGGCTTTTTATCTTACTCTGGTCCTGTCAAAATCAATTTGTAATTCTGTGGTGTACACATGAAATTAGTTTTAATTTGCTATGTGTTTCCAAGGGTGAATGATGTTTAATACTTTGTTCTGAGGGTCTCATTAGGACTGTGTACCCATAATCTGTTCTATGGGTGTAATGACAGAGGGTAAGTGAGCTATTGAACAGCATCCATCTGTCCACTTAGTGAATGGCCAGAGGGAAGTACAGGGGAAAAAAACAGATGGATAATTGTCAGCATCTCTGTATTTGTAGTTTAGAAAAGTCAAATCCAATCCTGTGAATTTGCTGTGAGCTTCGTTTTGGCCCTCTGTGATCCAGAAGATGTGTTTTACTAGGAATTCTTACACATTAAGCAATGAGAAAATAGTGGCAAAACCTGTAAAGGCAGAACTGATCTTCAAGTGTGAAAACAATCGATGTACTGGGAAAGAAGTAATGCCTTTTGTGTCCCAAACCTCAATATTGAGATGCAAATTACTTTGATCCAGTAAATTAATCTATTAACTGCAAGACCATCGCTTAATCTATGATGTAGTCAGTACTTTAGTAGGTGCATGCTACTTATGGATATCTGTTGACTTTGATTTTGCTGTACTGTGAATGACTTGTCTGAGGGGTGCTGAACACCTGTATAGCTCTGTAAATCCAGCCTATACTTCCCCCAGCACAACTTGAGACTGTGTCCCCTTGTTCTGTTGCTGGTTGTCTGGGAGGAGAGACCAACCCCCACCTGGCTACAACCTCCCATTTTGACTAAAAATTTGAAGATGATAGGCTGGAAAGAGGCTTGGTGCTTAAACACAATTTTATCTACTCATGGAAGTGCTACAGCCTTCTTAAACTAAGTGTGTTTGTATTGCTATACATTAAGTGTGTTTGTACTTATTAGCTACAATTAACAGTGTGGATACTTCCCTTTGTAATTTTACTAATATTAGAATAGAATAGAATAGAATCAACCAGGTTGGAAGAGACCTCCAAGATCATCCAGTCCAACCTAGCACCCAGCCCTAGCCAGTCAACTAGAGCATGGCACTAAGTGCCTCATCCAGGCTTTGCTTGAACACCTCCAGGGACGGTGACTCCACCACCTCCCTGGGCAGCCCATTCCAATGCCAATCACTCTCTCTGGCAACAACTTCCTCCTAACATCCAGGCTATACTTCCCCCAGCACAACTTGAAACTGTGTCCTCTTGTTCTGTTGCTGTTTGTCTGGGAGAAGAGACCAACCCCCACCTGGCTACAGCCTCCCTTTTTGACTAAAAATTTGAAGATGATAGGTTGGAAAGAGGCTTGGTGCTTAAACACAGTTTTATCTACTCATGGAAGTGCTACAACCTTCTTACATTAAGTGTGTTTGTATTGCTATGCTTCAAGTGTATTTGTACTTAATAGCTATAATTAACAGTGTGGCTACTTCCCTTTGAAATTTGCTGAGTATTTTGACTAAAAATTTGAAGTTGATAGCCTGGAAAGAGGCTTGGAGCTTAAACACAGTTTTATCTACTCATGGAAGTGCTACAACCTTCTTACATTAAGTGTGTTTGTATTGCACTGTACAGCACGGTCTTCACAAGTAAGTTAGCACCTTGTGTTACAACCAAACCAACCAACCAAAATGTCAGTACTGAGAGCTTATTCACTGTGCCAAAATGTCATCAGATGTGACTATAGACTTCTTGAGTATTTTTGAATACATTTTATTAACCAGCTGTAGTAAGTTGCCTTATAATTTTAGTATCCCCAATTTACTGCACTGAGCATTTTGAAAAGCTTTGCTTTTAAGCATAGTGATTAAGACCGATTGGATGTTTTCCCTGGAATGAAAATGTTTTGTATTAGCTCATCTTTTTATTGAAAAAAACTGTTTTGACTGGCAAAATCATTCTGTTCACTAAAATCACAATGATTTCTATTAAATATAAGGATAAAATGGATTAGAAAAAACCTTCTGTTCTGTCAATGTAAATGTTTACTTTAGAATATTTGGGGATTGTTTTAAGCAATGATTTTTTTAACTATAGGTAAAAATCTAATCGGAACATATAATTGTATTATTACAGTCTCACAGTATCACCAAGGTTGGAAGATACCTCATAGATCATCAAGTCCAAGCCGTTACCACAGAGCTCAAGGCTAGACCATGGCACCAAGTGCCACGTCCAATCCTGCCTTGAACAGCTCCAGGGACGGCGACTCCACCACCTCCCTGGGCAGCCCATTCCAGTAGCCAATGACTCTCTCAGTGAAGAACTTTCTCCTCACCTCAAGCCTAAATTTCCCCTGGCGTAGCTTGAGGCTGTGTCCTCTTGTTCTGGTGCTGGCTGCCTGAGAGAAGAGAGCAACCTCCTCCTGGCTACAACCACCCCTCAGGTAGTTGTAGACAGCAATAAGGTCTGCCCTGAGCCTCCTCTTCTCCAGGCTAAACAATCCCAGCTCCCTCAGCCTCTCCTCATAGGGCTTGTTAAATGTAGATATTAACTACTGGCCATTGTGTAGTTACAAAAAATAAAGTCCTTAGTGGAGTAAATAATGTAAGCCATAGATATTGAACTGCATACCAGAGGTTCCTTTAATAGGGTTGTAAGGTAACTTCAGTGTCCATGAGAAATTCATCTCAATTTGAGATTCAAAAATCACAGTTAACCTCTTTAGTAGCAAGAGTATATAACAATTGCTCTCAGAAATACCATTATATGATCTCATGGTAATTTTAGCAGCTGATTTGGAGGGATAAATTGACTAAATTCCGAATCTAGAAGAATAAGCATCTCAAAAACAGAGCAATGGGATGAAATGTACATGACACACCGCTACTGATTAATGCTGAAGCTTCATCTCACTTCTCATTTTTTTGCACTTACAGCCTTAAATCCCATTAACTTCTTGTGAAAGAGTGATGCATAGAAGAAATGGGAACAAAATGCTGCACTTTGGCCACAACAACCCCATGCAGAGCTACAGGCTGGGGTCGGAGTGGCTGGAGAGCAGCCAAACAGAAAGGGATCTGGGGGTGCTGATGGATAGCCGCCTGAACATGAGCCAGCAGTGTGCCCAGGTAGCCAAGAGAGCAAATGGCATCCTGGCCTGCATCAGGAATGGTGTGGCCAGCAGGAGCAGGGAGGTCATTCTGCCCCTGTACTCTGCACTGGTTAGACCACACCTCGAGTACTGTGTTCAGTTTTGGGCCCCCCAGTTTAGAATGGACATTGAAATCCTTGAGCATGTCCAGAGAAGGGCAACGAGGCTGGTGAGAGGCCTCGAGCACAAGCCCTACGAGGAGAGGCTGAGGGAGCTGGGATTGTTTAGCCTGGAGAAGAGGAGGCTCAGGGGAGACCTTATTGCTGTCTACAACTACCTGAGGGGTGGCTGTGGCCAGGAGGAGGTTGCTCTCTTCTCTCAGGCCGCCAGCACCAGAACAAGAGGACACAGCCTCAAGCTGCGCCAGGGGAAATTTAGGCTTGAGGTGAGGAGAAAGTTCTTCACTGAGAGAGTCATTGGCTACTGGAATGGGCTGCCCAGGGAGGTGGTGGAGTCGCCGTCCCTGGAGCTGTTCAAGGCAGGATTGGACATGGCACTTGGTGCCATGGTCTAGCCTTGAGCTCTGTGGTAACGGCTTGGACTTGATGATCTGTGAGGTCTCTTCCAACCTTGGTGATACTGTGGTACTGTGTGATACTGTGAAATGGCAACTTCCAAAAATGTCTCCTACAAACTTCTGTCAAACTTACGTGAAAACATACCTTGATGTGTGGTGTTTTACGTATGTGTCGTGTCCTTAAAGATCCTCTCCATGCTTAGCAGGATAAATATTTCACTTTAAACTTCCTTGTTTCTTGAATGTCAAATAAAAGTCATTGGTATTTTATACAGGTAAGAAGTTTGGAGGACTTTTTGTTGCCAGAAACAAACGTTCGCAGTCTTGGCTTGTAAGCAAGATTATTTAATCTATATCTCAAGTAAGCAAACTGAGAATCAGTCGGTACAACCTAGCAGAAATGCTATAGGAAAAGAAGCAAAGAAAAAGGCAGAGAAGTTATTCTGAGATGACAGAAAACCATGTAAAAATAGGTAAAGAGCCTTATTGTAAGGCAAAACATCTAAAAGCTCTTTTGTCCTAGACAATATCCAAGATTAATTATTTCAGGATAATCACTTTTATCACACTATTACGTACTTGATGTGAATTGTTGTGACACTTGGTTTTGTTTAGTCCTTCAGGAAATAAGGCAAACAGCCTGCATGTTTTATTTTTTAACCTGTGACCTTTCGTTACATTCCTATTTAAAAGCTATTTTCTTTATGTTGTTCTCTACATCTGCCTGATAAATTTCCCCTGCTTCACTCGTTAGATTTGAGGTGCCTATTCTTGTTACGCAAGAGCAGGACAAACAGTAAGGGCAGAAGAAAGAGCTGATTGTACTCCTAGATTGCACAGTTATTTATACCAGGGCAAAGGACATAGAGAGGACTGCTTTCCAGAACAACTGCTCTTATCTAGACTTCGTAGAGTGCTTTTGAAGTTGTCTAGTGCTCAGAGTGTATGTAGTCATTGAGCCTTTGATTTTCAGCAGTTCATGTGACCTCTTGTAGTCTAATGTTTTCTCATTTGGAGAAACATTATTCAATGCAGAGGAGCTGCACAGATTGCATGTGTTCCATCTTGCTATGTATGCTTGCTTTTGTCGCATTTGTTTCTATGGCCTTCCTGTGGAAAACTTCATAGGTGATTTTTGTTCTTTTATCCTATTAAATACAATGTAGAATTTATACTTAAGGAATTTATAGGATTGTATTAGAATTTCCTAAGGCTGGTTGTTGTCATTTAGGAGCACATCATCATCCATAGCTACATCACCAAACATTGCTACAAAAAGAATTTTACAAGGCATCGCCTGGTGGTTTCTAACTGTTTTTGCTATCAATGTTTAACTTTACTAGATAGGCCCCAGAAATTGTTTTTGAGAAAGCTGATTCTTTCTCAAATGGGTAATTTCTGATTTTGGCATTGCATGAGAAAGGTAATGTCAGAGAAGTTACTGAGGGAAGGGATGAGTGGATGTGGGGATATGTTTTGTACAGAAGAGCCCTATTCAAACAGTTTATAGAAGGCTACAGAAGCAGTTGGGTGGAAGATCTCCATACCATAGTTTTTGTCATAAGAAACAGGAAAGCAATCATCATTTTAAAAAACACAGTGCACAACAAAAGGAAAACCTCCACCAGGCAGGTGGTGGAGTTCCACCGTCCCTGGAGGTGTTCAAGAAAAGACTGGATGAGGCACTTAGTGCCATGGTCTAGTTGGTTGGCTAGGGCTAGGTGCTAGGTTGGACTGGATGATGTTGGAGGTCTCTTCCAACCTGGTTGATTCTATGATTCTATGATATCTCTATATTTACATATTCTACAGAAAATACATTTAAGATATGTGATAGAGAGTTAGTAGTAGCTGCATGCAATATTTACTCTGGTATTTTTGTACAGCATTGTATTAATTAACCAGCAGTAGCAAAACGTTAGTTGTATCATGTAAACCTGTACTTGGACAGATTTTAGCAAGCAGCAGAAATGGCAAGAATATTTCCATAAATACATGAGTCTTGTCACTAACTTTCTCCAATATGCTTTTAATTTCTACTCCCATTATGTAGTAATATATAGGTAATATAAAAACACAACTCCCCTCCCAGAAACCTGAGTCCCCAGTAGGGGCTCTCAACCACCCCTTCACCTTCCACCTACCCCTCTCAACCTTACCCCAGTCCCAAGGAAGAATAGAGGTCCCACCA
This sequence comes from Tricholaema leucomelas, assembly GCA_013400475.1. Classification (NCBI taxonomy): domain Eukaryota; kingdom Metazoa; phylum Chordata; class Aves; order Piciformes; family Lybiidae; genus Tricholaema lacrymosa; species Tricholaema leucomelas. The sequence goes on along the minus strand of WAAF01012399.1, from coordinate 348,279 downwards.
GGGGGATTACGAAGCAAAGTGGATTAGCCAAGGAAATGGAGGGTGTGGTTAGGAGAGAGATGCAGCTCAGAGCTCACCAGCAGTAGAAAGTGGTTATCTATGTTTTGCTTTTTATTCTTATACATCTCAGTGAGCCTGTGAGGGAAATAGACCTCACCATTGTTTTCCTTTCACAGCCTGTAATCTAATTCTTCTCATCAAAACATTCTAGCTAGGCTCAAACTAGCACAATTTTACTTTATATATATATTAAAAATGAAGTTTATATCTTTATGGTATAATAATATAACTTTATAATTGTATGTATTACATATAAATTACATAGCTAAATGTGTATAGTTTAGAAACTTATAAGGATATAATGTGCCTTTTTGTTAGGAAGTGCCTTTGTGTTAGGAAGTGTCTTTGTACTGGGAGAGTATTATGAATAAAGAGAAAGACCAATGCAAAGTATGTGTCTTGTTAGTCTGAAACAAAAAAAGTCTGTATTTCTCTTCAGATACCTGCAAAAAAATTGTAAGGAAGAGACTCATGAGTCTTTTTCTCATCTTAAAGAGTAGACTAGGCTTGTTGAGTTATCTCATTTACTCACCAGTCACACTCAATTACTCTCATACCCCAGTTAAGAAAATAGTACAGAACTAGAAAGTTCAGCATTTTATTAGAACCCTTTTTCTATGTGAGAAATTGCATCACTATGCATTGTGAAGCAGGTTTGGTCGTGTACAGGAATTGGCCAGCCTCACATGTACAAATGCCCCCTGTTTATGTTAGTGGTGTATGAATATAGGAAAGGAAAACAACAAAAACTACATTCTTATCATTTGGAGTTAAAGTTTAACTTCCCTTATTTGTGTGCAGTAATTAGTGCCATGGTCTAGGTGACTGGCTAGGGCTGGGTGCTAGGTTGGACTGGATGATCTTGGAGGTCTCTTCCAACCTGCTTGATTCTATGATAAGTATTATATCCTAAAGACAAGAAATGGCAGTATTGGTATCTGCATTTTTTCTTCATGGATTTTCATTAGAGATTTTAGTCTTGTTAATGGCTGTTCAAAATTACTCTCCCAGATGGCATGAGATTTAAAATAGCATGTGAAGGGATGAGAGGATGGAAAAGAGTGATCTGTCTGAAATATGGTGGGCAGGCTATGAATTACAAGAGTGTGTCTTCTTTTTTATGCCCCCAAATCTTTCCAACACCTGACTTGACTTTAATATAGTTTAGTCTCTTATTCCTAGACAACTTCCTGGCCTGAAGGAAGGCTCCTTGCTGCAGTTGTATCATTTCAGAGTTCTGCTATGCTTGTCAAGCTTGTCTGATATTTTTAAGCAGAAGACAGGGGGAACAGGAGAGAGGAAGGCACAGAAATGAGGATCAAGTGCAGAAAGAACAAAAGAAAGAAATTTTTCCTTACTCATGCAAAGCTTGTGTAGCATTGGCATCCTGACAGGTAAAACAGATGTTTGTTGCTCGTGCAAAGCTTGTGTAGCATTGGCATCCTGACAGGTTAAACAGCTGTTTGTTGCTCGTGCAAAGCTTGTGTAGCATTGGCATCCTGACAAGTAAAACAGCTGTTTGTTGCTTGTGCAAAGCTTGTGTAGCATGGGCATCCTGACAGGTTAAACAGCTGTTTGTTGCTCGTGCAAAGCTTGTGTAGCATTGGCATCCTCACAAGTTAAACAGCTGTTTTGTTTTTACCGTTGCCTGCTTTTAGACAAGTGTTTGCTGTTGCAGATTCTGAGTATCTTGCACCTTCCAAAATTGTATGGCTGTTGATTTGGTATGTATTCCTTCAAGAGAAAAATCAATCATCATTATCTAATCTAACTGAAGAATTAAAATTAATTTTTAGTAATGAAATTTTAAGTCTGTTTTTATCCTGCTCTAATGTTTTAGGCCATCAGTATGGTAGCTTGCAATTTTTGTCTGTAACTTTTGAGCCACTGTTACCATGAGAGATATAAAATGAGAAAGGAGTAAAAGCCTGCTTAATTCTTAAACTCTACCTTGAATAAATATCTTTAGCAAATCATATGCAAGACAGATGTTAGGTTTTGGACATGTTAGATTTTTGGACATGAGAACACCTGTGGTTCATACATGCCACCCAGACCCCACAGGAGCACCTGCCTTATCACATGAGTAGGGAGCTGATCACGTCCCTGTACTCAGCACTCATGAGACCACCCCTCGAGTACTGTGTCCAGTTTTGGTCACCACAGTATAGAAGGGACATTGAGGTGCTGGAGTGGATGCAGAGAAGGGCGACGAGGCTGGGGAGAGGTCTAGAAAACATGACCTATGAGGAGCGGCTGAGAGAACTGCGGTTGTTAAGTCTGGAGAAGAGGAGGCTGAGAGGGGACCTTATTGCCCTCTACAACTACCTAAAAGGAGGTTTTAGTGAGGCTGGAGCTGGCCTTTTCTCCTGAATTACTGATGATAGGACAAGAGGAATTGGCCTCAAGTTGTGTCAGGGGAGGTTTAGGTTGGATGTTGGGAGGAAGTTCCTTACTGAGTGGGTGGTCAGGCACTGGAACAGGCTGCCCAGGGAGCTGGTGGAGTCACCATCCCTGGAGGTGTTTAAAAACAGAGTGGATATGGTGCTTGAGGCTATGGTCCAGTGATTAAGGATGTTGGAATGAAGGTTGCACTGGATGATCCTGATGGTCCTTTCCAACTATAGTGATTCATAGTGATTAGATGTTGTGCTGAGGGGTTTGGTTTAGTCAAGGACTTGTCAGTGTGAAACTAATGATTGGATTTGATGATCTTGAAGATCTTTTCCAATCTAAGAAATTCTGTGATTCTGTGATTTTCTCATGACCCTACAGAGGTGCATGACCATTTTTGGTCAAAGCATGCATGCCACTAAAACAAAGACACTTCAGCTTAAATATTTTGTTTGTTTGTTTTTTTTTTTTCTTCAAAGTTAGAGAGAGAAATAAAAGAGGCACAAAAATTAAATGTGTTTTCTTGCCAAAAATGAAACCCTGTTTCTGTTCTTTGAAATGGGTATCAGTCTTTTTCATTGTTCCTCTGTTGTCTGTGAGCAAGTTTGTGTAAGGTCTGGTCTTACAGTCACATAACAGCAAGATTCTTGACTTAAATATTATGTCTAATTTTACTATATATACGCAGATATCTTGTTTGCATTTTCCGTAACCTCAGCATGATTGTAGGAGGATGCTGCTTGACAGAAACGAAGCATGTGCTGTCAGAGATTGTTGGTCATCTTCTAATTTTAGTTTAGAATCACAGCATCATAGACTCAACCAGGTTGGAAGAGACCTCCAAGATCATCCAGTCCAACCTAGCACCCAGCCCTATCCAGTCGTCTAGACCATGGCACTAAGTACTGGAGTACTGTGTACAGTTCTGGAACCCCCAACACAAGAGGGACATAGAACTGTTGGAGCAAGTCCAGAGAAGGGCCACAAAGATGATCAGAGGGCTGCAGCACCTCTGCTATGAGGACAGGTTATGAGAGTTGGGGCCATTCAGTCTGGAGAAGATAAGGATTCGAGGAGACCTTATAATGGTCTTCCAGTATCTGAAGGGAGCCTACAGGAAGGCTGGGGAGGGACTATTTACAAGGTCTGGTAATGACAGGATGAGGGGGAATGGGTTTAAACTGGCAGAGGGGAGATTTAGACTGGATGTTAGGAGGAAGTTCTTTACAGTGAGGGTGGTAAGACACTGGAACAGGTTGCCCAGGGAGGTTGTGGATGCTTCCTCCCTGGAAGCGTTTAAGGCCAGGCTGGATGAGGCCTTGAGCAACCTGCTCTAGTGGGAAGTGTCCTTGCCTACAGTGGGGGGGTTGGAGCTGGATGATCCTTGAGGTCCCTTCCAACCTAAACCATTCTATGATTTTGTGATTCTGTGAATTTTCTAAGATTTGTTTGGAGTCATCTCATGACTCAGTATTTGTCTGCCTAGAACACTGCCTCAGGGGCTTCTTATTTACAGTACAGACCGAAGACAACAATCCCTATCTGTAAATAGGGGCAGACAGAATGTGGTCCTCTGCTTGTCAGTTCTGACCTTTCTAAAATTTTAAGGCTGATGAAATTTCCCAAGTACTTATATGAACTAATTAGATGACATTTATATGAACTGAGGGTGACATTTGGATATAACATGCTAAATTATACTATTACCATAATACCCTTAACTTCTGCTCAAAACCAGTTAGTATTTCCTTTTGTGTCAGTGCAGGAAGATCCTGAAACAGGTTACACTCTGTGTTATGTGGATACAGACATTAGCCAGAGTGAATAGGTGGGACTCTGAACTCTTCCATTTGAATTCTTGTGAAGATGTAAACCCACTGACTTCCCTGAAGTGGATATGAATGTGTTGTCTTTTTGCCTTCTGAAAGAAGAATTACTCTTTTCATACATGTAGGAGCATTAACATGTCATGTTTAGCTGTAATATGTAAGTATACAATATATCATAGAATCATAGAATGGTTTAGGTTGGAAGGGACCTCAAGGATCATCCAGCTCCAACCCCCTGCCATAGGCAGGGACACCTCCCACTAGAGCAAGCTGCTCAAGGCCTCATCCAGCCTGGCCTTAAATGCCTCCAGGAAGGAAGCATCCACAACCTCCCTGGGCAATCTGTGCCAGTGTCTTACCACCCTCACTGTAAAGAACTTCCTCCTGACATCCAGTCTAAATCTCCCCTCTTCCAGTTTAAACCCATTCCCCCTCATCCTGACATTACCAGACCTTGTCAATAGTCCCTCCCCAGCCTTCATGTAGGCTCCCTTCAGATACTGCAAAGCCACTCTAAGGTCTCCTCGAAGCCTTCTCTTCTCCAGGCTGCAGAGCCCCAACTCTCTCAGCCTGTCCTCATAGCAGAGCTGCTGCAGCCCTCTGATCATCTTCGTGGCTCTCCTCTGGTCCCACTCCAGCAGTTCCATGTCCTTCTTGTGTTGGGGGCTCCAGAACTGCACACAGTACTCCAGGTGGGGTCTGAGGAGAGCAGAGTAAAGGGGGAGAATCACCTCCCTTGCCCTGCTGGCCACACTTCTCCTGATGCAGCCCAGCACAGGGTTGCTGTCTGGGCTGCATGTGCACACTGCCGGCTCATGTTGAGCTTTTCATCAACCCAGACCCCCAGGTCCTTCTCCTCAGGGCTGCTCTCAGCCATTCACCACCCAGCCTGTATCTGTGCCTGGGATTGCGCCAACCCAGTAAGTGGAGGTTTTGTCCCCTTTTGGCTCTGAGCTTCCTTGTCATTATCTGTATGAACCAAACTCAAAGAAGAGCTTTAAAACTCTTCTCAGAATGGTTTTATTTTCATATATATGGCATTCGGTGTTTGAATTAGACATTGCAAGAGAGCAGATCCAAGACCGGCAGTAAGTGTCCAAAAAAGTTGTTTCAAATGTTCAACATACGACAACCACTAAACAGATTCCCTGGTCCTTTGAGAAGTATCCTTGACAAATTTTCAGAAGTAGTGTTTATGACAGTCTTCAGACACTGCTTTTCTCAATTTCCAAATGGCACAGTATAAAACACAACACTTCACAATTAACCTCAAAAAATCTTTTCCCTGATGACAAAGATATAAAGTTAGCATTGTTGCTTGCCTTCCAATGATAATCGGCTTCTTCCTTCTGGTTTGAAAGGGAAAGTTGGGTTTTCATTAGATTAATTGAGAAATTATCACACACAAATTATTTTCCCAGCTATAAAACCTGTCGTTTGCATGTTTCTCATAGAAATGGGGGCAGTGAAGCCTATATGAAGACTGATATTCAATAATTCCAGTGAAATATAGCCATAGTTTATCCCCACCTGGGATTTTAAGAGTTTTAATTCTCTTCAGGAGTTAATTGTGAACAATTATTATGTAATTGCTCACTATTGCCCAGGTTGTGGATGCTTCCTCCCTGGAGGTGTTTAAGGCCAGGCTGGATGAGGCCTTGAGCAAGCTGCTCCAGTGGGAGGTGTCCCTGCCTATGGCAGGGGGTTGGAGCTGGATGATCCTTGAGGTCCCTTCCAACCTAAACCATTCTATGATTCTGTGAATTTCTGACTTCTGTAGGTGAAATTGTTTTGTAGTGTCAATATAGTTATTAATGATAGTTAACGACAGTTATTGACTGTGCCAGTAGTACCATTGCTTCTGCAGTAAACAAGGGATAGATCATCTGAGCAGGCAGGTTCTGCCTTGTTTCCTAGTTGTGCAGTCTCAGTTTTTGCAGAGCTAGATGGTGAGCATTATAAACTCTGAATGATTCTTTTTTTTCTCCAGTAATGTCACGTGAAGGCAAGGATGCTCTGTAACACCAACAGCTTCAGAGCCGTATTAGGCTTAGACTTCAAAGTACAGATATCCATCTATACTGAAGTCTTGCTACTTCCTGCCTGTCAGACATTCTTGTGTTACCACAAAATTATTTGTGCAGCTCAGTGTGAAACAGGCTGGAAAAATTATATATCTATATATATATATATATATTTTTTTTTTAGTGTTCTAAGAGAGTTAGGAAAAGGAAGGAACTGTCAAGAGATTGCCTAATGATTTGACAAAAACAAACTTACAAGGCTTAAGAAATCATTCAGAATCATAGAATCATAGAATCAATCAGGTTGGAAGAGACCTCCAAGATCATCCACTCCAACCTATCACCCAGCCCTATTCAGTCAACTAGACCATGGCACTAAGTGCCCCATCATCTTGCAGAACAGTGTGAAGTTAAAACCTAATTAAATGCTGTGATACAAAGATGTAACAGTCACATTGTGAATAATTCTGCTGCTGCCTTGTAAAGAAGCTGTTAGCTCAATGAACAGAAAACTGTCTTCACACATGAAATGTTACCAGTAAAAGTGGAAGTGAATGACACCATTCAAAGCTTTGAAGTGCTCTTAAAAATGTTAATACTTATGTAACAGCAATTATTGGTTTCATAGAATCACAGAGTCGTCACAGAATCAACCAGGTTGGAAGAGACCTCCAAGATCATCCAGTCCAACCTATTGCCCAGCCCTATCCAGTCTTCTAGACCATGGCTCTAAGTCCCTCATCCAGTCTTTCCTTCAACACCACCAGGGACAGTGACTCCACCACCTCCCTGGGCAGCCCATTCCAATGCCAATCACTCTCTCTGGCAAGAACTTCCTCCTAACATCCAGCCTATACTTCCCCTGGCACAACTTGAGTCTGTGTCCCCTTGTTCTATTGCTGGTTGCCTGGCAGAAAAGACCAATCCCCACCTGGTTACAATTTCCTTTCAGGTAGTTGTAGATAGCAATTAGGTCACCCCTGAGCCTCCTCTTCTCCAGGCTAAACAACCCCAGCTCCCTCAGCCTCTCAATCAGCCAGGTTGGAAGAGACCTCCAAGATCATCCAGTCCAACCTAGCACCCAGCCCTAGCCAGTCAACTAGACCATGGCACTAAGTGCCTCATCCAGGCATCACTATTCCTGATACAGGCCAGATGCAATTTATGTAGTGTGAAATTTGATACTGTGGGGTTCAGACAGTTGCTTGCTTCTCTTTGTGCACTGTTCTTGTAATACTATATCTTGCTTATTTTGTTGGAGGGGAAAGAGCTTATTCTTACTACCTTGAATTACCACAGTGGGTTCATGAATAACTAGGTTGGTCTTGGGTTTTGTATGAGCAGCTTTATGGGAGAAACTAGCTACAAAGCATAATTAGAGAGAAGAGAAAGCAGAGAGCTTCAGAGAGAAAATATATCTGAAATCAAAGGACACTTCTCACAAAGATTTAGGTAGCTTGTAACATTGCAAGCAAGTGCCTATGGCGTCAGGGGGTAGGTTGAGGGGAGTGTTGTTTTTTTTCAGAGGTGGTTGGACGAGGGAGGTTATTCTTTCCCTCTACTCAACACTGGTCAGGCCACACCTTGAGTACTGTGTCCAGTTCTGGGCTCCTCAATTCAAGAGAGATGTTGAGGTGCTGGAACGTGTCCAGAGAAGGGCGACGAAGCTGGTGAGAGGCCTGGAACACAAACCCTATGGGGGGAGCTGGGGTTGTTTAGCCTGGAGAAGAGGAGGCTCAGGGGGGCCCTCATTGCTGTCTACAACTACCTGAAGTTGTAGCCAGGTGAGGGTTGGTCTCTTCTGCCAGGCAACCAGCAACAGATCAAGGGGACTCAGTCTCAAGTTGTGCCGGAGGAAGTCTAGGCTGGATGTTAGGAGGAAGTTGTTGCCAGAGAGAGTGATTGGCATTGGAATGGGCTGCCCAGGGAGGTGGTGGAGTCACCGTCCCTGGGGGTGTTCAGGAAAAGCCTGGATGGGGCACTTAGTGCCATGGTCTAGTTGACTGGATAGGGCTGGGTGCTAGGTTGGACTGGATGATCTTGGAGGTCTCTTCCAACCTGGCTGATTCTATGATTCTAATTCATTTGAGAATAAAAGCCAAATATTTGTCTTGACTTACCATACATGTAACAGTCAGCTGGTCTTTATGCTGAGCCTTGTTCAAAAATTAGAGAGGATTTTTCAATCTAATGAATGTTACAATATTTCTTTTATTCTTACTAAATCTACTGGATCATTTCCAGTCCCTCTTTAAAAATACTCTCTTTTTCCATTTACTGGCATTGTTCTGTGAATTCTTACTCTACTTCAGGGAAAGAAAAAAAGCAAGATAAAAAGCCCCAGTCCAAAACCCAAACTCATAACAACAAAAAGGCCAACACAAAGTTATATTTAAAAATCTGTTATCAGGTAGGGTGCTCTGCCTTTTAGACTGCCATGAGTCTTGAACCTGCCTTGTAACGGTATCCTTTCATCTCATCTTGTAAGAGCAAGAGTGAGGTTTGATACATACTCAGAGATCGTCTTTAAGCTGCCAGGGCTTAATGATCATCCCAGGGATGCTTGGAACAGGAAAATTTCCAAAGTAGTTGTCATCCTTTATAGGAAAATACTTTGTAAATCATCCTGCATGCTACTTTTTATTAGATTAAGTGTGTAGTAAGTGTACAGAAAACTTTCGCAGATCCAAAACTTTGATTGCTTTGAAGTCACAATTCAAAGGGAAAGTTATCTGAGCATTTAGAGACAAGGAGTAAAATATTGGTGGGAATGCTGGTTCAAGAAAAGTGCATGGGCTAGGGACCATATTTTCCTTTGAGCTCTATGTGTATCTCTTGTAACTTTTAACAAGACAAATTACCCAAAGCAAAATGTCCTCAAATTGCTTTTGCTTTTTCTTTCTTCTTTTTCTCTTTCTCTTTTTTCTCTCCTCTCCCTCTCCTCTCCCTCTCCTCTCCCTCTCCTCTCCCTCTCCTCTCCCTCTCCTCTCCCTCTCCTCTCCCTCT
>WAAF01012399.1:286971-338957 GCA_013400475.1 Tricholaema leucomelas | reverse complement strand
CCTTCTCCTTCTCCTTCTCCTTCTCCTTCTCCTTCTCCTTCCCTCCTCTCCTCTCCCTCTCCTCTCCCTCTCCCTCTCCCTCTCCCTCTCCCTCTCCCTCTCCTCTCCCTCTCCTTCTCCTCTCCCTCTCCTTTCCCTCTCCTCGGACAGATAGAGAGCACTGTACTTAGCTTCTCTTCGATTAGTTTCTTACTTGGTGATGTTCAGGGCAGTTACAGGGACAAGAGAAGCAGAAAAGAGATTGCAGGTAGAATACTGTTAGAATCCAGTTTTCCATAAATGAGACTATGGAACAGTCTCTTATAGACATCTGGTTTGGCTTAGTTTGTTCAGGACTGAAACACACCTGGTAGGGGGAAGAGTAAAGGTGTGGAAAAAGAGGAAATGTACCCATTTCCACACAAGGTAGGCAATAATTTGTTCATTACCCTGGGTTATTTGCTTGCTTCAGCTTCTGTTGTCTGCAGTAGGTGGTCCTGTCAGGAACACAAATGAATGAGGCTCTTATATAGTTAATGAATTTAAAGTCATTTTATGCAAACTTTTTTTTTTTTTAATCTAAGAATTATAGAAATCAAAATCAATTCCCTAGAAATACCTACCTTTATTATGTTTCAACAGATCTTGTGAAGTATGTGGGGCAGGAAAGGTGAAAAAAATATAGTTTAAGAAATGTTTTGTTAACTACATCTACCCATTCTATTCCTTCTGTTCAAGAAGAGCCTGGATGAGGCATTTAGTGCCATGGTCTAGTTGACTGGATAGGGCTGGGTGCTAGGTTGGACTGGATGATCTTGGAGGTCTCTTCCAACCTGGTTGATTCTATGATTCTAATTCATTTGAAAATAAAAGCCAAGTATTCTATGATTCTGATATTTGAACAAAAACTTATCTTGATTTTTTTTTTTTTTTTAAATGATATGAACCTGCCCACTTCACTACTCATTTATTACCTGCTTGTTAACCAGGTAAGTGATCTTGTGAACAGTATAGATATATATATCCTCTGGCACAAGTGCAGGAAAATCACCCAACCTTATTGATTTTGTATGAGACTAATGCAATAGAAAAGTAAATTATTCCCATCACATTTACCATCCCATCTCTTCTTAATGTCCCAGAACTAAGCCAGTTTGTCTTGCTGTGGTAACAGGCAAGTTGCATTTATGTTACTGCAAAACTGTGTAACTGATTGGCAAGATTAAAAAAAAACAACAATCAATCTGCTGTCTATCATTAGTTATCCATTGACACTTAGCTCTTAGTTATTTCAAACACTTTTGCAAACCATTTGATCAGGATACAACTCTGCAGGGATTGTTAGCTATTCTGTCACATCAGATGGTTCCCCCTCCTTTTTTCCTTCTTGGAAGGCAATCACAGGATGAAAATGGTAAGTTCTTGCGAGGTATCTTCTGACATCTGGTTTTTTGATTGGTTTCTCAGGCAGCTAGGCTAGATATACTGGAAGAATTTCTGAGTTGTGCTCATAATGAAGTGGATTTCTAGTCTCTTAAGTGTGGTGTCACATCCAAGAGCCCCTCAGATAAGAAATGATCTGCATGTTATGTCTTGTCCGAGTCCAAATGTGCAGATTATTATACAGCCAGAAACTGCAAATGTATGCTGTAAACTGAATGTGCTGCATAACCATAAGGCATGTGGACAGCTGGATAGTCTGTTATTATTGTTGTGGTTTAGACATCAACACATGAAAAGCCTAAATGGTCAAACTGTAAAATTACTTCAGGGTTTTTTTTGTTTTGTTTTGTTTTAAATAACAAGATTCAAAATAGAGGCAAAGGAAAAGAACATGTAGGTATTTTGATTTTCAATTTGAAACAAAAATTTGCTTTATGAGAGACTGAGAGAGCTGGGGTTGTTTAGCCTGGAGAAGAGAAGGCTCAGGGCAGACCTCATTGCTGTCTACAACTACCTGAAGGGAGGTTGTAGCCAGGTGGGGGTTGGTCTCTTCTACCAGCCAACCAGCAACAGGATAAGGGGACACAGTCTCAAGTTGTGCTGAGGGAAGTATAGGCTGGATGTTAGGAGGGAGTTGTTGACAGAGAGAGTGATTGGCATTGGAATGGGCTGCCCAGGGAGGTGGTGGAGTCACCATCCCTGGGGGTGTTCAGAAAAAGCCTGGATGAGGCACTTAGAGCCATGGTCCAGTTGATTGGACAGTGCTGGGTGCTAGGTTGGACTGGGTGATCTTGGAGGTCTCTTCCAACCTGGTTGATTCTATGATCTGGTCACACAGAAAAACATAAGAAATACTTACAATGACACAGAATTCAGTTTTCTTGTTTGTTTTTACTTTATTACTTTATCTATATTTTACTCTTGGTATTAGATGTTTTGTAAAGATTTTTTTGTACCTTTTTATTTTAAATTCTTACAGAATTCCCAAGTATCTGATCTCCTGCTCGTGTGGGTGGAATAGTAAGGAGATAAAATTTATCTGGACATGAGAAGTTTTAGTAGTTCCCTGCAGAATTAAAACTTGATTTCCTTTTAGAGAATGATCTACAACTCAGCATATTTGGCTTGCAACATTCTACAGAGCATGTAGCAATTTTCTTACCAATCCTTGTAGGAGAATTCAGCAAACTAGTTTTTAAAACCAAGAGATAAAGGTGAATTGGGAAGTGTGTAGATCACACACTATGAGTTAGGGAGGGTGTGCTAGTTTGAGCCTAGCTAGAACGTTTTGGTGAGAAGAATTAGATTACAGGCTGTGAAAGGGAAACAGTGGTGATGTCTACTTCACTCATAGGCTTGCTGAGATGTAAAAGAACAAGAACATAAATATAGACAATGGAGTTGCTTCCTGGGCTGCACTTCTCTCTCTAACCTAGCCTGCCATCTGTGTGACTAATTCATCTGCTTCCAACCCCCCCCTGTCTGATCCTCCAAACTACATTGAGCATAAGGCAAAGTCTCGGGTAAGGTAGAGGGGTGGGAGGAAGGTGGAAGGGTGGTTGAGAGCCCCTCCTGGGGACTTAGGTTTCTGGGAGTGCTGTTGTGTTTCTGTATTACCTTTTTAACTTGTATATTTCTGTCTACAGCTGTATATATTGTAAATATCTGCTTGTATATTCTGCTAAGCTGTAAATATAAAGTTTCATTCTAATTTCCAGAGCTGGCTGAGTCTAGTCTGGGTGATCTTCCAAAGTGTGTGGGGGTGGGTAACACCTAAACCATCACAGAAGGGAATGTTCTTGTATTTGAGAAAGGAAAAGAAAGGGAAGTAAAAGAGTAGCTGGAAATTTCATTGTGAGGCATTGTTTTTGGAGCACCTGTGTGGTTCTTCTGTTACTCTGGGATGAATCTTGGCATTACACCTGGCTGGTGTGAGGAGCTCAGGGCAGCCGTTGTGTTGTACAAACTGGTCAGCACCAAGGCTTGAAGGATTCTTGATGCAGCAGCATTATTTCAGCAAAGCCTACAAATCCTTTTCAACAGTGTAATGCAAATTCAGGATCATCCTGGCAATATTTGTGTGGGTTTTGGTTTTGTTTTCTTAAAAACTTACCATCTTAGAGAAAATAAGTATAAATGGCAGGCAATAATCCGTCACTCCAGAGCAAGAGAGTATGTTGATGGTGAGCTATTTTTCTAGTAACCTCATGTGAATTTAGGGCTGTTTTAATAATCTCAAACTTGTGAAAAGAAACTAAAGCCCAGCAGATCTGCCCTGTCAGTTAGTAGACAGCTAAATTCTTAGCCCATAAACAAACTGAAAGATCGTTTTTCATTTCCCCCTTCTCCCAAAGAGAAGGTACATGGCTCTTCATTAAAGTATATAAACTGTAGAGAAAAAGAGAGAAAAAGTTGTGTCTGAAGAGACGTGGATTGGTTGCACATTCATTTACTGAAGAGACTATAATGGGTTTACCAAATCATTTGCATGCTGGACAGTTGTGAAAAGATAGACTTTAATTAACAGCAGTTGTCAAAGTCAATTGTATAATTCTCATATCTTGTACTGGAGCAAATCTCTGTTGTTTTGAAATGCATCTTATTTAAATGTGCAAGTAAACAACCAACAGCCACCCTCTGCCTGAAATAAGAATGCAGTTCCACCTGAGTGAAAGCTTCTTCCACCTGGGAGCTTGCATTTCTCTTACCTATCATATATTTCCTTGCTCTGCTTTCTTTTCTTTGAGAGCAGGGAGTAGTATTCTTTTAATATGTAACATCTTTACATCTAATACATTTATAAGTGTTTGAGGCATTAGCACCCTTTTCATAATTTCACACTTTAAAAAAAATACCCTGATTATTAAAATGTTCTCAGTTGTTCCTTTTGTTTGCTGGGCTGAGAAGGAGCTCTTCTTATGCTGTGCAACTGTACAAATAATGGTGCCATGAAAAGGTCGCTTGTTTGAAGTTACATTGTAGGGGAAAAAAGTTTTGTGGGTGGAATTTATCTGCCTGCAGTAAGGTGGGAAGGCTGTCCTTGAAAATTGCTAGCTATTAAAATATTACCACCTGGTAGTTTGAACTGATATTGTCATTAAAAGTTGGCTTCCCAAAAGAAAGCTGTAGTACTCGAAGGAACAGATGATAACAGAAGCAGTTTCTTCTGTACTTTGCCAAATCTTCTTCCAGAATAGGGTCAATGTTCATCAATTAGGAATGCTTACTTCTTATTTTATGTTGGTTTTGGTGTATGGCAGTTGGCAGTGGACTTCTTTCATTGACAGTATAGAATGAGATTATGACTGGATTCCTAAACTGGAAAAAGGCACATACAGACAATGGCTGTTTTAAAAAGATGAGTAACTATGGAAATATGGTAACCTTCAGAGTTGAAGCAGCTAGTGCAATATATTTACTTGGCTGGCAGCACTGTTTATAAAAGTAAGAGGGCACGAAATACTGCCTTGATGGCTGCTGGAGCTGAGCTATGCTGTACCAAGAGGAAGGGAAGATGTCTGTAGACCATCAAGAGCCCTCTCATGAAAGAAAGGTGGCGTGAGTGGTGCTCAATGGGTGGTATTGTTGGTTTGTGGTCTCAGAATAATCTGGTCAATGCAAGGACAGTTTCTTTCCTATGGATAAGGATGATTAAGGGACACAATATCTTTGGAATAAGGAGGGGCTTTGGAGCAGATGTGCAGAGCAATACCTTGCTCTCCAATCTGTTTCAGGGCTCAGATCGACAATGTGCTGTCTGTGGCAGAGTTCAAAGCAAAGACATGTTATGAATCCTGAAACCAACTGATTTCTCCATAGACATTCATACAAAGGCTGGGCATTTTATGATAGAAAACACTGTGTGTGCAACACAAACTTGTTTTCTCATCAGATGTTCTTAGTGCGTGCATTTCTGCTCAGAGTTGTTGCTAGCTATACAATAGCCAAACAAATTGGGTAGAAATACAGGAACTACTGAGTAAGCTGTGTGACATTAGCAGACCTGATAGAGGCTTTAGTTTCATAGAATCATAGAATCAACCAGGTTGGAAGAGACCTCCAAGATTATCCAGTCCAACCTAGCACTCAGCCCTATCCAGTCAACTAGACCATGGCACTAAGTGCCTCATCCAGGCTTTTCCTGAACATCCCCAGGGACGGTGACTCCACCACCTCCCTGGGCAGCCCATTCCAATGCCAATCACTCTCTCTGTGAAGAACTTCCTCCTAACATCCAGCCTAGACTTCCCTCGGCACAACTTGAGACTGTGTCCTCTTGTTCTGTTGCTGGTTGGCTGGGAGAAGAGACCAACCCCCACCTGGCTACAACTTCCCTTCAGCTAGTTGTAGACAGCAATGAGCTTAGCAATCAATGCATTTGAGACCATTTTCAGATGACTGTAAAAAGGGTGATACATTACTGCTTTGTAAGAAAGAAAAGGCCAGGTTTTCGTTCAGACCTGACTTAATTTTGAGTGGAATCCAATTTGTCTAAAGTTATCTGTCTATATGTTGGATGTTTAATTTAAATTAGCCATTGGATTTTTTTCCTATGATCATGGAGAGAGTCAGCTGCAAGAGATGATTCATATCAGACCAAAGTAAGTGGTTAAGTTATGTGGTATCAGTTATACTCTTCGTGGTATTTCTTATGTCCTGGGAAATTGAGCCATGTGGATATTGTTAAAGAAGAAGTTTCAGTGTTTTTTAGAATGGATGCAGTTATCATTTCCATAATGCTGGAGTGGTATTATTCCTTCTGAAGTCAGTTATCTAGAAGTTACCCCTACAGACCCATTTTGTGTGATGAAAACCCAACACAGGAGGTTCTGCTGGGTATTCTGCACTGGCATTTCTTTTTATTGACACAAGATTGCTATCTGAGCTCAGCCTTCAGGTTTTAACTCCAGCTTCTTCTTATTGCATTTAGAAAAATGGCTGAACTTTCTATCTCATTTTCTGTAGTGTCAGCAAGATTCATAATCTCTGTAATTTCATTGTTAGCTTGTAATAAATCAGGACGTTACTTGACTCATGAATGCAATGAAGGTGATCACAGAATTTTTGTCTGTGAAGTCTTTATTAAGTAATTTAAAATCTTATACCATTGAGAGCCATTGTTTGGCCTAATTGTATGCTAATGTTGTGTTGCCTTCCAGAGGCAGCAACTGTCATAAGGCAACATTGCTGAAGATCTTAATTGTCTCAATACATCTTGGTGTGCTTTAGTGCCTTTAACTTAATTATGCAATTTAATACTGTTAGTAAGTCTCGAATTACATTAGTTCAGCAGAGACAAAGCTAATGTGGTTATGTGGCATAGAAATGGAAGCACCTGTATGTTTAAGGATTACAGAATCAGTCAGCGTTGGAAGAGACCTCAAGGATCATCCAGTCCAACCTAGCACCCAGCCCTAGTCAGTCAACTAGACCATGGCACTAAGTGCCTGATCCAGTCTTTTCCTGAACACCTCCAGGGACGGTGACTCCACCACCTCCCTGGGCAGCCCATTCCAATGCCAATCACTCTCTCTGGCAAGAACTTCCTCCTAACATCCAGCCTAGACTTCCCCTGGCACAACTTGAGACTGTGTCCCCTTATCCTGTTGCTGGTTGGCTGGGAGAAGAGACCAACCCCCACCTGGCTACAACCTCCCTTCAGGTAGTTGTAGACAGCAATGAGGTCTGCCCTGAGCCTCCTCTTCTCCAGGCTGCACACCCCCAGCTCCCTCAGCCTCTCCTCATAGGGTTTGTGTTCCAGGCCCCTCACCAGCTTTGTTGCCCTTCTCTGGACACGTTCCAGCACCTCAACATCTCTCTTGAATTGAGAAGCCCAGAACTGGACACAAAATCAGAGCCATTAGTCCTTGTCAATCTAACTTGGGGACTTTTCTTCTTACCTTCTGTTGCAAAAGGGAAATTAATTGGAGATGATTTTTTTTTCCAAAATTGTTTATTAATTTTGATATTCAGAACTCTCACCACCCCCGACCACTAATTTTAATAATCTTGGGGTTCTTACACAGTGATGGAAACATTCTATGGATAATATCTAGATCTAGTAATAACCAGCAAAATACATAAACGCTAATTGAGCTGGAAGAGAAGATTCCCGCAGAAAATGCCACCTGCGGTCAAGGTACTGCTTGCCCACTAGATGGACTCAAGGAGCTCTTTCTACTTATAGCAGAGGGCAATGGAGAATTACAAAGAGGCATTTCAGTATTTACTCACAAATTAAAGATGTGATGGTTTGGGTGTTCCCCGACCCCCCCCACACTTTGGAAATCACCCAGACTCGACTCAGCTGG
The DNA here is from genome assembly GCA_013400475.1 of Tricholaema leucomelas. Taxonomy (NCBI): domain Eukaryota; kingdom Metazoa; phylum Chordata; class Aves; order Piciformes; family Lybiidae; genus Tricholaema lacrymosa; species Tricholaema leucomelas. Next base: position 331,224 of record WAAF01012399.1, on the reverse strand, counting down.
CTCTGAAAATATGAATGAAGCTTATATTTACAGCTTAGCAGAATATACAAGCAGATATTTACAGTATATACAGTTATAGACAGAAATATACAAGGTAAAAGGTAATACAGGCACACAACAGCCCTCCCAGAAACCTGAGTCCCCAGGAGGGGCTCCCAAGTGCCTCTTCACCTTCCCCCTACCCCTCTCAACCTTACCCCAGTCCCAAGGAAGAATGGAGGTTTGGCCATGGGGTTAGGAAGCAAAGTGGATTAATCAGAGAAATGGAGGGTGAGGTTAGAGAGAGAGATACATCTTGGACCTCCCCAGCAGAAGTGCCTTATCTATGTTTTGATTCTTCTTCTTATACATCTCAGCAAGCCAAGGAGGAAAGCAGACATCACCATTGTTTTCCTTTCACAGCCTGTAATCTAGTTCTTCTCACCAAAACATTCTAGCTGGCTTCAAACTAGCACAGCCCTACTCCTGGGGGCTAGCCACAGTCCAGACAGTGCCCAAACGCTTTCAGGGAACTCTGTCTTGTTGGACGCTGAGATTTGATTCTTCTCAGGCTTCTGGGGAAAGGAGGCAGACAATCTCTGACTTTGTCTTCTGGCTCCTCTGGACGATCTGTGTAGGTCCAGGACTTCTAGTCTTAGCAGACTTGCAGGTGTCTTGCAATGTGCAGTTTCAGCACGACGTCATGCTGGCCATGCAGGCTGATCTCGTGGAGGCATTCAGAAGCTGTTCCTGGTAAACTCACGACAGTGGTGTTTACGGTCCAACAATAAAGCAGTATGCAATTGCAGCAGCCGAGGCAGGCACGAATAGCACAGGAGAGCACACCAGAGCACAGCAGATCACAGCAGAGAGCACGTTGTTCACCTGCATATCTCCTTATATCAGTGTGGGCCAAGATTAATTGCCATTTGGACATGGAATAGCCAATTGGGTGGCAGTTAGCCAAACCTTACCATATTAAGGAAAGCCATAGGCTTGCTTTACCCAAATTTGGGAAAAGCAAAGGCCTTGCACAAGACAGGCACAGGCTAAGTGTGTGTACCTTGTTTACCACAGGACCCTGGCCAGGCCAGAGTCCTTAGACTTAGTGGCTCCAGGTTCTTTTGTCTTCTTTTCCCTCACTTGGCTCTCTCATGGAGCAGAAAAACATGCCTGGGCAAGCCAGTATATGTATTAAGCCTATTTTGGGCCTATCAGGGCTACCATGACACCTTCATACTTGGTTATTAGCTTAAAGGTGTGTTATTGTTTTAATTTCTTTACAGAACCTAGCTAGGTACTTCAAAAGTTCAGTATTGCCAGCAGCATTGGTTTAGATTACTTTGAGATTGGTCTGATATGGTTAACCTTTCCTTGAAGAAAATAGGGGTTTGGTGTACTTTCAGCTTATCTTTCTTAAATATTTAAAAATGTAACTTGCCTCAAGTCATCTTATCAAAAACCCTCCATCATTTTCTTTGCTTCCTAAAATGTACCCTATGAAAACTATATATCCAGGAAAAACAGAATCATTATGCTTCAGGGCACATCATTGCTACTGTGAATGTATAGAAACAGTACTGCTGCTCTTTGATTACAAAGAGAGAAGGAAATATATACTGGCAAAAAGCATGGTTATCTCAGCTAGGGAACAGGGCTGGGGTTGCTACCTGTTCTCAAGGGAAATGTGTACTTTCACATGTTGTGTAGATGACAGCACTTCTATTTACTGTAATGACCTGCAAAATCACAGAATAGCAAAGCAGCACTGCAATTCAGGATTGATTATAGAGAATCGTCCAGAAGTGCCTGTTCTTACCTGTGGAAGTCATAACCTACATACAGTGCACAGATCCTCTGGTCCGCAGCAATTCTCTGTCCTGGTAGGGCATAGGTCATTCTATTCCTGTCATCAGTACATCTCATTAGAGCTTAATCTCTTATATCACCAACTCAGTTTTTATATTTCTGGAGTTATTTTTAGTGTTAACTCAACTGAGGAGACCTTTATCAACAATAAATGTTGATTTCTACTGCCCTCAGTAGTAATCAGATGCAAGCTTTTTCCAATACTCAATTAAATAAATCCTGTGCAGAGACAGACCTGAACAGAAGCATTAAACAGTGGTATGAAACCCATTAACTTATTTCCCCTTGGCTGGCTGTCTAGTTCTAGCAAATTATTGGCATCAGGATGACATAGTATACTTTCTAAATTTGGGAACCTCACTTGTTAATTAAATTGTGACTTTAATGACAGAATGGCATGGCACAGGGATTTCATGTCTTCCCAGGTGCCGTTCCTTTCTTTTTAGTCTTCATTCCATTCCTCACATGTAAAAAAGACAAGATATTGATAGGGAGGGGAAAGGATGAGCTGCTTTTTTCAATACTGAAGTTCTGTGAACTAATCCAGTACAAAATTAATAACAGATCTTTAATTACAGTTGCACAGAAAGCCACACTGCAAGTGATCTACAGAGGTGAACAGTTGCAGTCCCAAAGCTTACTTGTGATGTCTCCCATAGAGGGTCAGGGGTATGCTCCTGCATTGAGCGCTTCTCTCCAGTTGTGGTCCTCAGCCCTGATGCTGTGTGGCCATTCATAATAACACAGACTCATAGAATAGAATAGAATAGAATAGAATAGAATAGAATAGAATAGAATCAACCAGGTTGGAAGATGCCTCCAAGATCATCCAGTCCAACCTAGCACCCAGCCCTATCCAGTCATCTAGACCATGGCACTAAGTGCCTCATCCAGTCTTTTCTTGAACGTCTACAGGGATGGTGACTCCACCTAGGAGCTCCCTAGGCAGCCCATTCCAATGGCAAATCACTCTCTTTGGGAAGAACTTCCTCCTAACATCCAGCCTGTACTTCCCCCAGCACAAGGCGGGGGAAGTATAGTTCTCCCACACGGGAGACTGTGTCCCCTTGTTCTGTTGCTGGTTGTCTTAACAGTGATAAGTCAGTTACATTCCTAGCAATGAGAAATTGTAGTTAAAAATCAAAATCAGCAGCTTTTCTACACTTGTTTATGTTATGCTAGACATCATTGTAACCTATAAACGGTGCACTAACTACATGCCTTCATTCTAGGATTTAAGTACAGTTAGTCTTTCTCTCTCATGTGTTGAAACACAAAGTGGGCCACCTGTCTCTTTGAACACTGAGAGTGGCAATTGCCAGACCATGCAGTACTGCCTTTGCTGGATGGTGAAGTATCCTCATAAAGCCTGGGACTGTGATCCTTTAAAACACCAGACACATATCTCATGTATGAAATTAACACCCAAATATTTCATGTTCTATTGAAATTTCTAATGTTTTGTGACACTTGCTTTTTAGTTTTGGTGGTTTAGGTTTTTTTCCTTTTTAATTTTATTTTCACAGTTTCACAGTATCACCAAGGTTGGAAGAGACCTCATAGATCATCAAGTCCAAGCCGTTACCACAGAGCTCAAGGCTAGACCATGGCACCAAGTGCCACGTCCAATCCTGCCTTGAACAGCTCCAGGGACGGCGACTCCACCACCTCCCTGGGCAGCCCATTCCAGTAGCCAATGACTCTCTCACTGAAGAACTTTCTCCTCACCTCAAGCCTAAATTTCCCCTGGCACAGCTTGAGGCTGTGTCCTCTTGTTCTGGTGCTGGCTGCCTGAGAGAAGAGAGCAACCTCCTCCTGGCTACAACCACCCCTCAGGTACTTGTAGACAGCAATAAGGTCACCTCTGAGCCTCCTCTTCTCCAGGCTAAACAATCCCAGTTCCCTCAGCCTCTCCTCCTAGGGCTTGTGCTCAAGGCCTCTCACCAGCCTCGTTGCCCTTCTCTGGACACATATTCAAGCATCTCAATGTCCCTCTTAAACTGGGGGGCCCAGAACTGGACACAGTACTCAAGGTGTGGTCTAACCAGTGCAGAGTACAGGGACAGAATGACCTCCCTGCTCCTGCTGGCCACACCATTCCTGATGCAGGCCAGGATGCCATTGGCCCTCTTGGCCACCTGGGCACACTGCTGGCTTTGTGGGTTGGTTTATTTTTTTAATGTAATGGGTGACACTGAAAAGCACAGTAGGGGAAAGCATATTTCTCCATTGCCATGATAGCTGGAGAAAAAGCTGTGTCAGTAAGATCACAGGATCAGGATGTTAGGAGTGGGAAGGGTCCCGAGGAGATCATTGAGTCCAACCCCGTTGCCAGAGCAGGACAATACTATCTAACACAGATCACAGAGGAAGACATCCAGACAGGCCTTGAAAGTCTCCATAGAGGATCATGAATATCTTAAATCTGTTGAGCAACTGTTAATAGTGGAACTTCGCATGTAAGAAACAGTGCAGTACATTTACTCAGAACATCCTTTTCAGAGAAGGTTGTCTTCCATGAGAAGGAGTATATGTTTTTTTTTTCAGTGCATATATGTATGTAGTGGAGTATGCTCTCACTCTAAATCGACAGATGGATCAAAATATTTATACATTATAGTGTATAAATGGGATTAGGAAAAAGTTATTATGGTTACTCATTTATTATCGTGCAGAGTGCTAGAAATAGGCATCAGTAAGCACCTGAAGGAATCAAAAGCTGAAAGAGATTCTAATTGCTCAAATGTTGGGAAGCTTTTTTTAAGTATATATGAGATCCATTGAAGATATAATTAATACAGAGCAATTAAAGCAAAATATTCTCCTCACTTTTTCTTTTCTTTTTTCCTGGGTACTTGTGCTACTGATTATATTCAGACACTGTAGAGCTGTTACGAAATGCTTTATACATGAATTAAACCGAGTTGACCAATTTTAAGCTGAGCAGATCTGACTCAGTGTTTCCAAAATAGTCACTTACTTTTGCCAGTGAAATGCTGAAGACACTATTGTGAAGTTAAACAAATGTGATATGTCTAGACTGAACCATTTTCAAGATATAAGACTACCAAATTAAAGTCATACCTAAAAGGTCTGGATATTATTTTACCATACTGCTCAGAACATCAAAATAAAATGAAGCCCTCTGGTAAGCCAGCAGCTGAAATGGACTTGGCTGAATCAGTGCTATAAATTGCCATCACTTCACTGAAAACGGTTTCTAAATTCAAGACACTGATCATTAATTTTTATATCTGTTAAACTACATGAAAGGGACATAAAATGACTGTTTTAAGTCATCCTAAGCATGTAAAAGTTGAGTTAGATGAATGAGCTGTTGTGTGACACTAAATCTAGTTTTTTATTCTGGCCGTATGGAATTTCTGTTACAGCCCCAAAAATGCAGATGACGACTCCTGTTCCCGCCTGAACATGAGCCAGCAGTGTGCCCAGGTGGCCAAGAGAGCCAATGGCATCCTGGCCTGCATCAGGAATGGTGTGGCCAGCAGGAGCAGGGAGGTCATTCTGCCCCTGTACTCTGCACTGGTTAGACCACACCTTGAGTACTGTGTCCAGTTCTGGGCCCCCCAGTTTAAGAGGGACATTGAGATGCTTGAGTGTGTCCAGAGAAGGGCAACGAGGCTGGGGAGAGGCCTCGAGCACAGCCCTATGAGGAGAGGCTGAGGGAGCTGGGATTGTTTAGCCTGGAGAAGAGGAGGCTCAGGGCAGACCTTATTGCTGTCTACAACTACCTGAGGGGTGGTTGTAGCCAGGAGGAGGTTGCTCTCTTCTCTCAGGCAGCCAGCACCAGAACAAGAGGACACAGCCTCAAGCTATGCCAGGGGAAATTTAGGCGTGAGGTGAGGAGAAAGTTCTTCACTGAGAGAGTCATTGGCTACTGGAATGGGCTGCCCAGGGAGGTGGTGGAGTCGCCGTCCCTGGAGCTGTTCAAGGCAGGATTGGATGTGGCACTTGGTGCCATGGTCTAGCCTTGAGCTCTGTGGTAACGGCTTGGACTTGATGATCTATGAGGTCTCTTCCAACCTTGGTAATACTGTGATAGTGTGATACTATGACTTTTCAACTGGTTTTAATTGCTTTTCACAAAGAGTAGAGTTTATTAATTGTGTGTCTTGGTATACAAACAGCACAAGCTGATTTAAGGAGTCTTACTTTATCATAAATTAGGGCAATGAAAGCCAAAGCTCTGAGTCACAGCCTGTTAGGGGGGTAAAACTGGATTCTATATAGTAATGGCATAAAATTAAAATACAGTAGAAAATTACTGGCAAGAAATTTCTTTATTGAGAATAGCTTGAAAAGCTAATTTAATAATGAAGTCGTTTATTACTAACTAATAACATATTAACTTAATAAGAGGGAAATTATTAAGCATTATAAAAATTCCCAGCTTAATTGTCAGAAACTAATTCCTCAACTAAAAGAAGGCTCAACTAATAAAAAGAGGCTTCCTTTTGAATTGTTTTGCAGTCTTAAAATTTTAAGAGAGACCTAAAACTGATTTTGGTCATGAAGGAGATTTTTTTAATATATATATTTTTAGTTTTGATAGTCTGTTTCAGAAATAAATACTTTTTATCCTTTATACTTTCTGTATAAAAACATAATTAAGCAGTTTAATTTCTGAAGAGGTGTTTCTAAGTGTAGTCATTGTTGATTCACAGATGAAAGTATGGGAGACTTCCACCAAGTATCTTTAAGGACCTCTATTAAACAATAATTGGTACCTGCTGTGCAAATTGTAGTTTTAATAGATGTGACTGGATTACTCAGGTGTGGATTCAGTGTTGCATCACTGGAGTAAGGCACTGAAATCAGAGCTGCTGTTTTGAAAAGTCTGTAACCATCTTTCTTGAGTTGAAAGCTTCTGCTTCGCTTTAAAGAATAAAAGCCCTTTCCAAGTGGGAGGTGGTTAAATTATGCAGTTGAGATTGCTGGCAGCTGCTTGCCTCTTTCTAAGAGCTTTGCTTGCTTGATGACCTATGTGTTTCCTTGTGCTGTGCTTCCTGTGCATTGTCTGTCTGGGAGGAGGAATGAGCATTTGAGTAGTGGCGTACAGGCATGCTAGAAATGCTTAAGGAAGTGGATTTGGAATGATGGTCTCTCATCTAAACATTGATCTAGGCTGAGAGGGTATCAAAGCTCCTTCTTATGAAAGGGTTTGCCGCAATGATGTCTGGGGCTCCTTTCAATGAAGAACTGCATGACACGGTTTGTAGGACAAATGATTGTGTATTCCTTCTTTCTTGGCTGCATTTCCTCTGACCTGTATCTTTTCCATGTGTTCTCACAAATGCAGCCTCTCTTGTCATCATTTGATGTACGTGTGTGTTCAGATTCGCTTCCACTCTAATGCATTACTCTCCTTGGCTGTGCAGAGCTAGTGGAGGGAATGGCTGTCTTCCAGGAGTGAGTTTTACCAGAGGAGAGAGAGACCTTTGTGATTAATGGCACACCAGAGCTGTGTTAGAAGGGCTGTGTTGGTGCGCAGCAACGTACATGGGTAGTAAATGTGTATTTTCTTCCATTCTGCTAATGAACTGCAATACAGTTTCAGGCTTGTTTGTTAATATTCTCTGTCTTCTTGTTCTGGGTTTGTTTGGTGTGTTTTGTTTTGTTTGGGGTTGGGTTTTTTTGGGTTTTCTGGGTTTATGTTGTTTTTTTTCACCTGGGGAACGGAGCATCCAGCATACTCAGTGAGTTCTCTCTCTGGTCTACTGCCTCCTTTTTATAATACCTAGGAGCAAAATCCTTTGGCATGCTGTTAAAGGCTGAGACACAGAACAAACACATAGAGCATCTGTTATTCAAAATCAGTCTTCTGTGTTTAAATTATTTGAAGGGGTCTTGAGGCTTTGGGCTGCTATGACATGCAATAAATGGAATAATAACGGCACATAGATCCACTTGGCACTAATTATATATAATGAAATGGAAAATGGTCCTCGGTAGCTAATCCTCCTACATCTCTGACTTCAGAAATTTACACCTTTTTCAGAGAAAAGTGTGGTGTTCAAGTTTTCAGTTCTTGGTATTTTTGCTTCATCTGTAGTTTTGTCAGCTTTTAAAAGTGACAGTATATTAATTGCAGCTGAAAATGTAATATATGGAATACATTAGGGAGTTTATTATGATAGCTTTGTACATTTTTTACATGAAAATTGATATTCCAAAGCAGCTTTTTATACTGGTTAACTTTAGAGACTGCATAATTTGGAAGAAGAAAAGGACAGACCAGTTCTTAGTTCTGCCCCTGTGTCAAGCTACCCGTGGGATTTGGGCAGGCTCAGCATCCCACCTCTCTGTCTGGATGTGCCAATTTCCAGGCACAAGCTAGCCAAGCTCCCTTGCTGACTCAGCTGATGACTTATCTGTGCAGTCTTGGAGAAACTTATTCTTTTCACTCCACCTTGTGAGTTTGAAAAATAGTCTGAAAATACTATGATCATATGTAGCCCTTTGGGGATAGATGTAAGCAGTCCAAAGGCTTGTCCATACCGTCTTATTACCACTGCTTCAGATGTCTGTGATACATAGATGCTTGAGGAATCCTGTTTTCAGCTAGGTATCTAAGATTTAAAAAGTAAAGATTGAAAAATAGAAATAACCATTCAGCAACACTCTCTCCCATAAAATCCTCATAGATAACCTCAGGGGATGTGGCCTAGGCAGCTGGTCTGTGAGGTGGATAGAACCTGGCTGGACAACAGAGTTTAGAGAGTTGTTGTCAGTGGCCCAGAGTCAAGTTGGAGGCCTGTGGCCAGTGGTGTTCCCCACGGATCGGTACTGGGTCCCGCTTTTGTCAGTATCTTTATCAAGGATCTGGATGAGGGCATTGAGTGTACCCTCAGCAAGTTTGCTGATGATACAAAACTGGGGAGGGGTGGCTGATGCCCATCAGGCTGTGCTGCCATCCAGTGAGCTCTGGACAGGCTGGAGAGCTGAGTGAAGGCTAACCCCACGGAAGTTCAAGTACAGGGTCCTGCATCTGGGAAGGAGTATCAACAGGTTAGGGGCTGCCCTGCTGGAAAGCAGCTCCGTGGAGAAAGCTGTCCTGGGGGACAGAAAGTTCTGCATAGGCCAGCAATGTGGCCTTGTGGCTGAGAGAGCCAATGGCAGCCTGGAGTGCATCAGGAAAAGTGTGTCCAGCAGGTCTAGGGAGGTTCTTCTCCCCCTCTGCCTTAGTGAGACTACACCTGGAATACTGTGTCAAATTTTGGGCTCCCCAGTTCAGGAGAGACAGGGACCTGCTGGAAAGAGTCCAGCAGAGATCCAGGACGATCAGTGGGGGACTTGAACATCTGCCCTATGAAGAGAGACTGAGAAACCTGGGACTGTTTAGTCTGGAGAAGACTGAGAGTGTCTGGAGAAGACTGGGCAGTGTGCCCAGGTGGCCAAGAGAGCCAGTGGCATCCTGGCCTGCATCAGGAATGGTGTGGCCAGCAGGAGCAGGGAGGTCATTCTGCCCCTGTACTCTGCACNTGGAATGGTCTGCCCAGGGAGGTGGTGGAGTCGCTGTCCCTGGAGCTGTTGAAGGCAGGACTGGATGTGGCACTTGGTGCCATGGTCTAGCCTTGAGCTCTGTGGTAACAGGTTGGACTTGATGATCTATGAGGTCTCTTCCAACCTTGGTGATACTGTGATACTGTGAATATAGAGGGTTTCACCTCATAACAAGGAGAAACTTCACAGTGAGGGTGACAGAGCACTGGAACAGGCTGCCCAGAGAGGTTGTGGAGTCTTCTTCTCCAGAGACTTTCAAAACCCACCTGGATGCATTCCTGTGCAAACTACCTTAGGTGTTCCTGCCTTGGCAGGGAGGTTGGACTTCCAACCTCTAAGGTTCTATGATTCTGTGAATAGAAAGTAGTAAGAGTTTTGGTTTTCTCTTGGTGCAGAGGAGGCTTTTTGACAGGCATGTCTGTGCCTTCCCCCATGTGTCCATAATCTAATTTAATTATTATTCTTCTGTTTTGTTCACAGCCTACATGCTGACACATTACCAGTTTTGTTTCCAAAAGAGGAGTTCACAGAACTACACAGTGCCTGATCCAATTAGCCGCTTTGATGTTCCCCACGGGACCATGTGAGTAAAATTCAAAGAAACATATGTATTGATGTTATATCTTTCCAAGTATTGTACATGTTGGGAAACAGCTGATTTTTTTGGTGACAGGGCTCATTTGGCAAAGTGAGTTGGTTTTGGTTTTGTTTTTTTTATTTATGGACTATAAAATCATTTTTTGAGGCACTTCAACTTTGTGATGTGTTTTGTCATCAATGGATGTGCAACCATAGACCATCATATGTCACCAATGTGTTTGGTTTTCTTGCCATATTTCTCTTAAGTTGTCATGGATACTGGCAACACTGCAGTTCCTATCATTGCTGTAGGTGTACCTGTGCTGACTTCAATAGCAGTTACAGTGGTGCAAATTTCAGCTCAGGCACAAAACCCAGGAGAGGATTTGAATAAATTCTCAAGCAGTTGGCAAAATTTGAGCTGCTTCTTATTACAACTGCACAGCTAACAGTGTAAGAACTAGCCAGGGTAAGAGCTTGGCTGAACAGGCTTATCGCTGTCCCTGTAGCTGTTCAAGGCAGGATTGGACGTGGCACTTGGTGCCATGGTCTAGCCTTGAGCTCTGTGGTAACGGCTTGGACTTGATGATCTATGAGGTCTCTTCCAACCTTGGTGATACTGTGATACTATGATATGAATGAACCTTTATGCTTGCCTTAAGAAGGCTTGAACAGTATCATGCTATTGTTACTCAGGATAAAGATGTTTTTAGATATTCCTGTTGCTCATTTTGAGCTTCTGCACAAATGTTCACATTTGTAATGAGTTTCAGAAAAACTAAAAGCTGTAGCTAATATTCTACCTCCAGGATTTCCCCACAGAATAATTCAGTCTTGCTACAGCAGAGATGAAAATCCAACAAGTTAAATTCGTTTTCTTCAAAAGTGTGTTTTTCCCCTTCTGATTTTGATACGCTAACTAGATGTAGTTTCAAGTCATTTCCCTCTGTGAGAGTAAACCTAGGCAAAGAACTAATTGTTCTGATTAAATTGCCAGCATTTATTATCACTTGACTGCTTTCTCCTTGTATGTTACGCTGGTTTATGTCTCAGTTGAAGTAGCAGTTAAAATAACTTACATGAAATGGTAGACTGCAGCTTTTATGTCTACCTTACAGCTGGTGCTTCTTTTACATTCCTTGCACGTTCTGTAAAACTTACACCTTAGTTTGCATTTCTAGTTTTGTGGAAGTTAACTGTAAACATGAATATGTAGCAGTGATTTAGTAGGCTTTGCACATGCTGTCACACCCTTACACAGAAAAGAGCTCTCCTCATATACTTACTTTAGAGGCTGTGGCACCGACAATTTATTTTCATTGTTTCTGGAGTGTCTTTTGAGATTTCAGTCACTCAGTTCTGTCTGGAGAAAGCTCCTAATCAAATTACCTCAGGAAAGCATTTTCATAGCATGCTGGCTGAATCTTTATGGCTTTAGTACTAACAACAGCTGTCTCAGATGATTCCTGAAATGGTACTTATATCTGCTTTCATATCCTGAAATTTGGATATAGTCTCTTGCACACTGTTACACCGTTGGCTATATTCGGTTGCAGTCGGTTTTGTCTTTCATGTTGCATTGATCATATTGCAGGTTTAATTACATGTTTATTTAGGTGTTTCATGTGAGGTGAAAGGTTGTGGGATTAGTTACTGGGTTTGTGTTGCTAGCTCTAGATTGGAGAATAGAATCATAGAATGCTAGGGGCTTGAAGGAACCTGCATAGATCATCAAGTCCAACATTAAGAGTGTGTCCAGCAGATCAAGGGAGGTTCTCCTTCTCCTCTACTCTGCCCTGGTGAGATCTCATCTTGGATAATGCATTCAGTTTTGGTTTCCCCAGTTTAAGAGAGACAGGGATCTGCTGGAGTGGGTCCAGCGGAGGGCTACGAAGGTGTTTAGGGGACTGGAGGGCATACCTGATGAGGAGAGGCTGAGGAACCTGGGGCTTTTTAATCTAGAGAAGGCTGAGAGGGGGTTTACTAAATGTTCATAAACATCTGAGGGCTGGTCAAAAGGTGGGAGACAGGCTCATCTCACTTGCTCACTTGCACAAAGTACAGATATCTACAAGGGTGTTGTGGTCCAGGTCATTTCTCTAATACACAGTGCAAATTCTGGTGTAATTTTCAAGTGCAAGCTAAATGATGCATGTGTAATGGCTGGGTATGAGTGTGAGATGGTATTTTGAAAAGTTAATACCATTTGTTAATTTTATTATTCAGAAACTCACTTCCAAACAGTATTTTTAATAATAATTGGTTCTTCACCCCGTCATGAAAACATTATACAGAGGGAGATAAACAGGGAATCCAGAACACTTAAGAAAGGTAACTAGCAACGATGTAACAAACATGAAACTTAAAATTGAAAAAGGTTCTTAGTTTCAGTTGCCCACCAAGGGACATAAAAGGCTCCTTTCTGCTGCTAAGACAGAAGCTATTCAGATGCACTTAAGAATTTACAGAGTTTTGCTAAAGATTTGCTAAGAAGCTCTTGAGTGTTTACTCACAGGTCAGGCCACACCTTGAGTACTGTGTCCAGTTCTGAGCTCCTCAATTCAACAGAGAAGTTGAGGTGCTGGAACNGGTTGGACTGGATGATCTTGGAGGTCTCTTCCAACCTGGTTGATTCTATTCTATGATTTCCAGGGCTGCATTATAGTATCAGATAGTACTCAAAGCACATGCAGGGGTTCCTGTTGGTGGTTTCAAAGCCATTAGAGTCTTTGGAGTTTTCCCAGGCTTTTTTCTCAGGAAGCTGGGGGTCTAGCACAGTCTCTGACATGGTTCCTCTTGACTCCTGATTCAGCAGAAAACTTGCAAAGGGGCAAGCAGGATGCAATGAGGCAGTAGCACACTGAGCACGTTGAGGCAAAAGCAGCAATGGCAGCAGCAGCCAAACATATTACCTGCTCATCTGTTACATCAGTGCAGCCTGAGTCTCATGGGCCTTCAGGCACAGATTAGACAATCAGAATGGCACTTTTTTTCAAGCTTGACCATATTAGGTTAAACCAGGGTTTTGTCTTCCTTTCCCAACATTGCTTCCCCCAGCACAGAACAAGGGGGAGCAGGGGAACATGTCTGGGCAAGCCAGGACATGTTCAGGCCTATTTTGGTCTATTTATGCCTACCATGACAGCATGGTGTAGGAAGAGCCAGAGAAAATGTCTGGTTTTGCAAGGTTTGTACAGGACTATGTGAACTATTTAAACCAAAGTTGTGTTAAAATTCATTCATAGTTACTTCATATAGTTGTAAATGTGATTAAACATATGTTTTCTGCATGTAAGTAGCTACCTGAAGCTTTACAATATTGATGAAATCTGACTCAGTCAGAATTCTTTGTTTTATAGTGACACAGAAATATACATTATCCCTTGAAAAATGATTCAAACTCAATCCAAAGCTAATATGTTTTTGTTTTGTTTTGTTTAGCTACCTATTTATGTATTTTTTTGATAGATTTTAGCAGTATATTAGAGCAGATGAGTAGCTTTGACAAAAAAGAATAAGCAGTTAAATCGTATGTGTTTGTGACTTGCAGTTGTCACAAGTTCATGCCATAAGCAGTTGCGCAGTCAGACAAATCTGACAGTACTTACTTGCTGGTGCCTTTGAAGTGACTTGGCTTGACATAGTAAGTACCTTTATCATTGTTCTGGACAAGATTAGTGAAGCTGGCAAAGAGCCTGAAGAACAGGTCTTATAGGGAGTAGCTGGGGGAACTGAGGTTGTTTAGCCTGGAGAAAAGGAGGCTGAGGGGAGACCTTATCACTCTACAATTACCTGACAAGAGGTTGTAGGGAGCTGGGAGTTGCTCTTTTCTCCCGAGTAACAAGTGATAAGATGAGAGGAAATAGACTCAAGTTGTACCCTGGGGAGTTTAGACTGGATATTAGGAGAAGCTTCTTCACTGAAAGGATTGTCAAACGCTGTCAGGTGGTTGAATACCTATCCCTGGAGGTGTTTAAAGAGGCAGAAATGTGATGCTAAGGTTTAGCACCAGAGTTGGTTAGAGTTAGATAATAGCTGGGCTCAATGATCTGTAATTATTTCAGGAGAATCATCACATCTTAGATCATTGTATATCTATGGCTGGTATGTTGACTTAATGGTTGTGACAGTTTGGGTGTTACTCGCCCCTCTACTCTTATGAAATTACCCAGACTAGACTCAGCCAAGATGGAAATTAAAATGAAGCTTTATATTTACATCTTAGCACAACGTACAAGCAGGTATTCACAATATATATACAGCTGTATATAGAAATATACAAGTTAAAAAGTAACAGAAACACAACAGCCCTCCCAGAAACCAGAGGCCCCAGGAGGGGCTCCCAAACACCTTTCCATCTCCTTTCCACCCCTCTACCTTATCCTAGACTTTGCCTTAATTTCAAGGTGAGTTTAGAGGATTGNCGGCCAAGAGGATTAAAAAGCAAGGTGAAGCAGCCAAGCAAAGGAGGGTGAGGTTAGAAAGCAAGATGGAGTCCAGCCAGCAGCCTCAGCTTCTCCCCAGCAGGCAAAGCTCCCCAGCGAAGAGAAGCAGCAAGTGCCCTAATCTTTGTTTTGCCTTTCTTCTTCATACGTCCCAGCAAGTCTGTGAGGGAAGTAGACCTCACCATTGTTTTCATTTTACAGCCTATCATCTAGTTCTTCTCACCACAACATGTTAGCTAGGCTCAAACTAGCACACCATCTCAGCAAGCCTATGAGTGAATTAGACATCACCATTGTTTCCTTTTCATAGCTTCAAACTAGCACAATGGTGCATCTCTGAGGATAGAGTACTATCATGCTTTTAAGAAGATGATTAATGTCCAAAATTGCTTTTCTAGAGACAATTTTCTCTTTTTCTCTAATTACATAAATGATTCTATGCAGTACCTATTGATGATGAGGCCACCACATAGGCTGGAGTTCAATTTATTTGTTCTTAGAGTTGCTTAGTTATTTGTATAATTACTTGGAGGATTAAAGGTGACACTAAATGGCCATTTGTAATTTGCTTCCTGAAAGAAATGTACCTTTCATAGTATTTTTTTTTAAGGATTTGTGATACAAATTAAAGATAGAAATATTTACATTTGAGTATGCAAAATATATTCACTCTCTGATGAAACTCTATGGTATAATGCAAACAATTCTTGTTTAATTATATGCATCAAAAACTGGAGTCGTTATGGCTGAGTTTCATTTCTTGTGTAAAGAACAAACCAAACAGCAACAAAACAAAACAAGAACTAAACAAAAAACATTCCCCAACAAGGACCTTTCAATACCTTTTTTTTCAGAGGGAAGACCAGTATAGGCTGGATGTTAGGAGGAAGTTCTTGCCAGAGAGAGTGATTTGCCATTGGAATGGGCTGCCCAGGGAGGTGGTGGAGTCACCGTCCTTGGGGGTGTTCAGGAAAAGACTGGATGAGGCACTTAGTGCCATGGTCTAGTTGAGTGGATAGGGCTGGGTGCTAGGTTGGACTGGATGATCTTGGAGGTCTCTTCCAACCTGGTTGATTCTATTCTATTAGTTTTCAGAATTACAAATTTCTATTTCCTCTGGAGTTTAAAAAGAAAAATATCTTGGATTTTCTTGCTATGTACTTCACCAGACTGCTCGTGCTTAACTTGTGAGGGCTGACTAGTTTGCAGCAGTAGGTGGTGTATGAGACACAGGAAGAGCTTGATTTCCATAACCACTTCAAAGGAAATACAGTATAAATAAAATACATTTCTCTGGGGGCTTTCAAAACCATTCTGTTTATAATTTAAATTGCATTAAGCTATATGAAGTGGTACAGTAAAACCCTCGAGGGGAAAATACTTCATTTAAGTTTTAACATTACATTACTTCCATTAATTGGAAGCATTTTACTGTTTCTATAGTAGTTTATTTTTCATTTAATATATTAATTAAAAGTATTGTCATTATAACAGGAGTCATCCTTTTATGTTCCAAGTGCTTCTGTTCAATTAATCACCATAGTTATATTTGCCTGCCTTCCTTCACTTCTCACTGCTTTATTCCTGGTGACTAGCCTTCTGAGCATCAGTGTGTCTGAGGGTTACTGTTGCTGTGTTGTTCATGTTCCACTTAATCAAACCCATACTGAAACTGAGAGTCCCAAACAGTCTTAATCAAAAAACAGAGTCTGAGGCTTTCTTCAGTTGGGGTATTTTATAATCTGCTTGTCCAAACCATTAATCTTACTCTTCCAGGGTGCTTGCAGGCAAAACTGTTAAGCAGGGGCTGCAACACAAAAAAACCACAATCTATTAGTTTCACTACTTCATAAATGTAACTTGGAAGCAGAGAGAGGAACTCTCTACCTGAAGGGAGGTTGTAGCCAGGTGGGGGTTGGTCTCTTCGCTCAGGCAACCAGCAACAGGACAAGGGGACACAGTCTCAAGTTGTGCCAGGGGAAGTATAGGCTGGATGTTAGGAGGAAGTTCTTCACAGAGAGAGTGATTGGCATTGGAATGGGCTGCCCAGGGAGGGGGTGGAGTCACCGTCCCTGGGGGTGTTCAAGAGGAGACTGGATGAGGCACTTAGTGCCATGGTCTGGTTGACTGGCTAGGGCTGGGTGCTAGGATGGACTGGATGATCTTGGAGGTCTCTTGCAACTTGGTTGATTCTATTCTATTCTAAGATGTTATACTCATGTACACGTGTGTGCATTTTATATATCCACAGATTTAAGGATATATAAGATTTATATATCTAAGATATCTAAGATTTGTATATCTTATATATCCTTATTATCTTATATTAAGGATGTATAAGATTTCTGTTAAGATATATGAGATTTATGTATCTACATGTTTGTGCATGTGTTTGTATGTCATTTGCTGGTATGTGATTTCCTTTCTTTTCTTTCTAAAAATGTATACCCATTTAGTTTCGTATCAGGATGGGGTAGGATATTCCACTTTTAAGTCATACGAAGACAATATGACTTCCAGAAGAGGAGAAATATTGCAAAACTGCAGTAAACTAATTGTGAGAGTGATTTATTCCACATTCGTTTTTCACCTTGTGACAAGAGACTATACAGGCTGAACTAAATCGAGTTATTGTTCTTAACAGCATGGAACACAGTAAATCTGTGGTGCCAAGCTCCTCTAATATTGACAGCTTTGCAATATAGGTTTCTGTAGAAATAGCCTCAGTGTGTATAAGCTTGCAGAAGCTGAATCAGGTTGTATAAATAGAAGCAGACCAGTTCCATATTCAATAATTATTCCCACTTTACTTTAGAATCAGCTTTAAACCATCTACTGTTGTGGATGCTTCCTCCCTGGAGGCGTTTAAAGCCAGGCTGGATGAGGCCTTGAGCAACCTGCTCTAGTGGGAGGTGTCCCTGCCTATGGCAGGGGGTTGGAGCTGAATGATCCTTGAGGTCCCTTCCAACCTAAACCATTCTATTCTATGAATTAATCCACATTTCAGGTCTAAAGAAAGCTCTTTGGGTTTCATAGAACTTAATTTTGACTGAATAAAAGTATTTTTCCGTGGTAAAAACAAATCTTCATAGCTTAAAAAATTAAGAATATTTAAAAATGCACACAACAAACAAACAAAAACCCCAAAACCTAGCACTGGATTGAATAAAAGCTTTGTTGATCTGCAAGCTTCATGTTAGACTGAATAGACCTGGGGTGGGGGGAGGCAAATAGGTAGTGCAAAATAACAAAAATGTAAACATGTTTTATGTTGACTCTGAACCTTAAATGTTTATGGAAAAAAAAATTAGGAAGACTTAGTCAGAAAAGTCTAAAGAAATTATTTCTTAGGTGTATTTTCTAAGATTTTCAGTCAGACTTAAATAAGTTACATATCCTTAAATAAATAAATAAGTTGCGTATCCTTAGGGGGAAAAAATGTTTTTCCTTTCTGTGATCCCCCCCCCGCCAAATTATTTGTCTGTGTTTTAAAAATAGCTTTTGTTCTTACTGTCAACAGTCAGCATGGGATTAATTAATAGATGTAATGGACTCTAAAGATTAAACACTGCATTTAATATATTCCTATTAATAAATAGGAATTGATCTGGGTTTTTCTGTTGCTTGAAACTATCTCCGAACAGGCAGAAAGTATACATTTTGGCATACAATTTCTAGTCACATACTTGTTAAATTGATATAATTTTTAGGCTGTGCTACTTTGAATAATTTTTGGAAGTACACATTCACTTCTGAAACCTTAGTATAAATCGCGTGGAAAATAAGAGCTAGGTGTACTTAAAGGTCCCTGAGGAAAGAAACAACAGTTTTTTCATGTCACAGTCTCACAGTATCACCAAGGTTGGAAGAGACCTCACAGATCATCAAGTCCAACCCTTCACCACAGAGCTCAAGGCTAGACCACGGCACCAAGTGCCACGTCCAATCCTGCCTTGAACAGCTCCAGGGACGGCGACTCCACCACCTCCCTGGGCAGCCCATTCCAGTAGCCAATGACTCTCTCAGTGAAGAACTTTCTCCTCACCTCGAGCCTAAATTTCCCCTGGTGTACCTTGAGGCTGTGTCCTCTTGTTCTGGTGCTGGCTGCCTGAGAGAAGAGAGCAACCTCCTCCTGGCTACAACCACCCTTCAGGTAGTTGTAGACAGCAATAAGGTCTGCCCTGAGCCTCCTCTTCTCCAGGCTAAACAATCCCAGCTCCCTCAGCCTCTCCTCGTAGGGCTGTGCTCGAGGCCTCTCACCAGCCTCGTTGCCCTTCTCTGGACACGTTCAAGCCTCTCAATGTCCATCTTAAACTTAATGTCAGTCTGCTTTCTTTCACATAAGGAACATCAAGTTGAAGGCTGACTGCAAGACACTGTCTTGTTTTGTTCCTTTTGCCATGGAAAATACTTTGCATTTTATACCAAGATACTGCATCCTGGGGAGAAGATATGGACTCTTAAATTTCTGATCTTTTTTTGCTCAAGTCAGTGATTCTTTGATGAGCTTCGTTTCTTCTTTCTTCACGCTTCATTCCTAGTGATTTCCTTTTCCTCTAAATAGTAGCCAAGGTTAGCTAATTATTGTTATCCATTATCTTTATGCATCTGTCTTTTTGGGACTGTTTGAATTATATGACTTAAAAGTCAGCCAGGATTAAGAAAGATTTAAAGTACAGACAAATCCAGTTTCTTATTGCTCTTCTTTTTTAATTGGGGAAACCACAGAAACCTAATGACTACCAATGCATGCATCCCTTTTTTCTGTCTAGCCAACATGTTTTGAATTAACAGAAGTTCTATTAGCAATTTTTTTGTTATCTATAATTGCCAAAGAGGCCTTTGGGACAAGCTGTGCTGAGTAGCTACCAAAAATATATAGGGTTGTGTAATGCATTAGCTGTTATTAAGTGCTTAAATTAGATCCCTAGTGTGCTCATCTACAATCATTATTACTTGTAATATGTATCACCTGTTTTAACTCTAAAACTTTAAGCACAAGCTCTGTAGTAACCACAGTCATTAATTTGTTCAGTTTCTCAGTACACACAGGAAGTTTTTTGAGAGGGTCAGTAATTAGTGGGATATTTGATGAGGCTTCTTCCTCTTTTTAAAGATAGTTTTGGGGTTTGTTTTTGTTTCATTTTGTTGGTGGGGGATTGGGTTTTTTTATGGTGGGGAGAGGCTTTCTTGTTTTGTTTTGTTTAATTATCTCTGTGAGTCTGGTTAGCTTTTGGCAATTTAATGAAATGAAAAGAGCAAATCTTGAACTGTGAAGAAAAGCCTGTATTCTTCATAGAATCATAGAATGGTTTAGGTTGGAAGGGACCTCAAGGATCATCCAGCTCCAACCCCCTGCCATAGGCAGGGACACCTCCCATTAGAGCAGGTTCTTCTGGGACCTTTCTGTTAATGCTGCCTGCAAAGTAGAACAATTCTACAGAAGAGTTCCTATCACAAACTAAAATAGAGAATCAAGGAAACAGAGCTTCAAAACCTTCAAGACAAGAAGGTAGAGAGCTGCCTTGAAAAGAGAAATATCTTTAGAAAAAAAATGACCTTAAGTTGCTAGGACTTATTTCTAAATGGGGAAAAAAAGAGAGAAAAGATGTTAGATTTAACAATACATAAGGGAGATAGGATTTAATGTTCTAAAAGTCCTGTGGAGGACCCCTATATGCTAAGCTACACAGAATTTAATCTAGCTCTGAAAGATGAAACAGTGAGGTGAGTCTGCCAGAATCTAAGCCTCTGCTTCCAGAGAGTCTAGCTTTTTCTCTGTCAAGGATTAGATCTCAAAGTTACTTTATCTGGCTATAAATCCCTCTAAATCATTGCTTTAAAGAGTCGTGTACACACTAACTATTATCTATATGAGGTAGTGAGGAGCCTCTATTACTTCAGTGCAAAGACCAAGAGGATTGTGAGTCAGGCATTGGAGAAAAACACAGACTATTCTTAACTGATTTCTTCTCAGTCCTTTTTCATTTAGGATGCTTGCAGCACAAATATATAACATGGCTTTGATTTTTCAGTTCAGTTTTTGTTGTAAAGATGCCAAAATGTAGATTTATATATTTCTTCCATACTAGGTTTCTAAAGGTTCCCTGCAGAATAAGCCAGAGTTTCCTTTCCTTACCTGTGTATTTATATTGCTATGTATTTGTTTTGTTCCATTTGCCTTCCTGTCTTCCACTCCTGTGGGGTTCAAATAATCATTTAATAATGGAAATATAGAAAAACAGCTGACTGCTTATGGTCCTCTACTTAAAAAGTCCAGATATTGTATGAGGTTTCTGGAAGCATCTAAAGGAAGTTAAACTTTCAGCAAGAAGTTTTATATGATTTTGTTAGAATAAAATAAACTATTTTTGAGTGTTTCCTGATTCAGAATACTAAACTTACTAGATATTAGTAATGGTTGTGAACTCAGCTGTAAGCAAGATTTGGGTCAGAGAGAAGTATGTGTTTTTTGAGGTTTGTGCCAGTGAGAGGGACACGAACTGATGATTTTTCTGCGCTGTTTACAGTAAACTGAGTAGTAACAGCAGCAGTATTAGACTGGGAAAAGTTCATTTCCCACCTTTGAGCAGATGTGTGAAAAGCAAGGTGATCAGGATAGCTCACCTTACCTACTTTTTGTCAGTAAAAAAACAAGGACATTATGCACACTGACATCCTTCATATGTGCAGACATCTCTTAGAAAAATCACAGAATCAGAATCACACAGAATCACAGAATTAATCAGGTTGGAAGAGACCTCTGAGATCATCGAGTCCAACCTGTCATCTAACCCTTCCAATCAACTAAACCATGGCACTAAGTGCCCCATCCAGCCTCCTCTTAAACATCTCCAGGAATGGGGACTCCACCACCTCTCTGGGCAGCCCATTCCAATGCCAGTCACTCTTTCTGTGTAGAACTTGATCCTAATGTCCAGCCTGAAGCTGCCCTGGCATAGTTTAAGACTGTATCCTTTTGTTCTGTCACTGGTTATCTGGCTGACAGGGACTGAATGGGCTTATAGACCAAGGAAACATTTATATGATACTGTAAAACTCATAACACTACAGGTGAATTGTATCTTTCAGTTTCTGATAATAACTGGATAGGAAGCGTGGATATAAACTGATGAGATCTCAGTAGACAAGGACTTGAGACCACAGCTGTCTGAAGGCAAGCAGGACTCTTATTATCCACAGGTGCAGATGTATTGAGGTATCAGTTGCAATACCTAGCGCTCTGCAGAGTGATATAACAAGTGGACAGGAATGGCTATGACCTAAATTTCAATATGATTTTAAAGATACATAACTAGTTGTCATGGATCAGTGTTGCAAGGAAGAAATTCTATGCAACCAATACAACGGACACATGATCTGTTCCAAGTAGGACTTCTTAGAGCAGACTGTGGTAGAGCAAGCTGGCAGATTTATACAAGAGATAAGATTGTTGTAGCACAAAAATTGAATGATCTGAAATTACATTTGTCCATTGCCAATATGATTTAATTATTCTACTTTAACTGTTGAAAGCTAAATTCTGTTGTAATGTTCTTCAAAAGCCACTAGTACAAAAAAAAATCAAAACACTTTAGTAAAAATACTATGCTCGGGATTCTTCCTGATCTCTACAGTCAGGATCAGTCATTCTAAGTGATTGATTTATTTATTTTAATAAACTATTTCCTGTTACAAAGGCTGAAACAGGAAAGCAGTAGAACATACACTGAAACTCTTAATCAGAGGTTGTTTAGAATCGTTTCTATATTTGGAACTTAACACACCCTCTTATCTAGTAAGCAGTAAGGTCTGCAAGCACAAAGCACTTCTTGTTTTATGGTGGATATATTGATTGCTTGCTATATGCTGTTCTCCATCACTTTTAATCCTGTGCTCCTCACAGCAATATTGTAGTGTCTTTTGGACACAAATTGATCACTTACACCATATACAAAGAGACATTCAGTACTGTTTTTCATTGTGGAATGAGTTTCCTGAAGCATTCAAACTGCCGAGGAAGGATGAAAGGTATTGAGGCAAGTCTATGCGTTTTCTGAGGGAACTCAATCCTCATCTTCCTCTTAAATGTCTCCAGGAATGGGGACTCCACCACCTCCCTGGGCAGCCCATTCCAATAGGCTGGGAATTTTTAATGAAACATTATACAGCATAAATCTGTATACAGATTTATATTTTTCACATAAAGTAGAAGATGAATATGAACAGTTTTAATTCAATGTAGGCAGTGTAGCCTAATGAGTGGATGGCAGCATTGTCAGAAAAAGTAGGAACTGGTTTGGGTTTGGTGTTCAAGAAAAGCCTGGATGAGGTGCTTAGTGCCATGGTCTAGTTGACTGGATAGGGCTGGGTGCTAGGTTGGACTGGATGATCTTGGAGGTCTCTTCCAACCTGGTTGATTCTGTGATTCTAAGAGGGGAGTGATAAACTACAGATTCAGAAAGTACCAACAGGAATTAGAAAAAGTTGGCTTGCCACAGGGAAAAAACAAAATGTTTGCTTAAGATGCCTACACTGGGGTGGTTTAGTCTGGAGAAGGGAGCTTCAGGGAGGCCTTAAGGTGATGTTTCAATATTTAAAGGGAGCTTGTAGGAAGGATGGAGTGAGACATTTTATGAGGTCATGTAGTGATAGAACAAGAGGTAACAGTTTTAAATTAAAAGAGAATGGTTTTAAGTTGGATATCAGGAAGACATTTTTTAACTATATAAGAGATGGTGAGATACTGGAACAGGTTGCTGCAGTGGTTTGATCCTGGCTGGGGGCCAAATGCCCACCAAAGCTGCTCTTTATTCTACTCTCTTGATGGACTGGGGAAAGGGGAAGATTTAAGGAAAGGCCTGTAATAAGATAAAAGCAATTTTAGTAATGCAATCAAAAGCAAAGGCTGCATGCAGAAGCGAGAGCAAAGAAAGATGTTATTCTCTACTTCCCATCTAGCAGACAATGTTTTGGTCACTCCCAGGAAGCAGAGCTTCAATGCAGTCAGTGTTTGCTCTGGAGGACAGACACCATTAACAATTAGCTTAGATATCTGAGCTGATGTCATATGTCATGGAGTACCCCTTTGGTCAGTTTGTGTCAGCTGTCCTGGCTGTGCTCCCTCCAAAGATCTTGCACACCCCTCAATGTACTCTAGGGGCAGGGAAAAATTGCAGGAGTACAGCCTTGATGCTTGGCTCAGCAGTAGGCAAAACACTGTCATGCTGCAACTCCCAGTTACAGCACTGCAAAACAGCACTAGAAAGATGCTCTGGGTAGAACTAACTCCAGCTCAGGCAAACTCAATACAGTTGCCCAGAGAACTTGGGGATGTCTTATCCCTGGAAATGATCTAGGCTAGGTTGGATGAGGCTTTGAGCAACCTAGTGAAAGATGTCCCTACCTGTGACAGGGGTGTTGGACTAGATAACTTTTAGAAGTCACTTCCAACCCAAACCATCCTGTGATTCTGTGCAGGAGACAGTCTGTGCTTTAAACCAATCAGGTAGAGGGTTTGAATTAGTATCTCTGAAGCAGCTCTCCTATGAGGACAGACTGAAAGAGTTGGGGCTGTTCAGTCTGGAGAAGAAGAGGCTCTGAGGTGACCTTACTGTGGCCTTCCAGTATCTGAAGGGGGCCTACAAAAAAGCTGGGGAAGGACTGTTCAGGATATGAGGGAGTGACAGGACTAGGGGGAATGGAGCAAAGCTGGAGATGGATAGGTTCAGGCTGGACATGAGGAGGAAGTTGTTCAGCATGAGAGTGGTGAGAGCCTGGAATGGGTTGCCCAGGGAGGTGGTTGAGGCCCCGTCCCTGGCAGTGTTTAAGGCCAGGCTGGATGAGGCTGTGGCCAGCCTGATCTAGGGTAGGGTGTCCCTGGGCATGGCAGGGGGTTTGGAACTGGATGATCCTTGTGGTCCCTTCCAACCCTGACTGATTCTATGATTCTATATTTGTGAACCTGTGTGAGGAATATTGATATCCTGCTGCAATCCATATTTTCAGCCTCATTTTCCATTGTATCAGCTCTGTCAGCCACAGAGATGACTGACAAAGTTAACTCAATTCTTGCTATCTTATTCCCAAGTCACTACCCTTTAAAACAAAAATTATATGCAGTAACCTACCCTAACTTGAATACTCTGTGTGAGACAGGGAAAAAAAAAAAAAAGCAAGGGCTGGGGAGAATAAAAAATTAATTCCAATAAATTATGAACAAGAGGAAATTTTGCTTTATTATTTTCCTTTGGTGTAGAGACAGCTGTAATTTCTTAAATGTTTTTTAAATCAATTTCCTAATCTCCAAGACTGTGAACAAGTTTGGTTCTTAATCTTTAAGACTTCAAGACTTTCCCCTCAAGCTGCGCCAGGGGAAGTTTAGACTTGAGGTGAGGAGAAAGTTCTTCAGTGAGAGAGTCATTGGCTGCTGGAATGGGCTGCCCAGGGAGGTGGTGGAGTCGCTGTCCCTGGAGCTGTTCAAGGCAGGATTGGACGTGGCACTTGGTGCCATGGTCTAGCCTTGAGCTCTGTGGTAAAAGGTTGGACTTGATGATCTATGAGGTCTCTTCCCACCTTGGTGATACTGTGATAGTGTGTGAAAACTGTAGTGGGAATCAGGTCTCCAAGTTAGGGGGCAACTGGGACAGTTAGGATAAACCTATGATTCGGAATAAATTCATAGTGTAAAATGACAGTGATCTATGTTATCAGAAACAAAAAACAAACCACTTTGCTTTTGTATCCTTTTGAATTTTTGCTTCATGTCTTTGTTTTGCAGCTAGCCACTCTCTAATGTTTGGTTTTACGCCTGTATTCCACTGATTCTGTTACAATTTACTAATGAATAGCATTTGCAAATTTGCAGTAATAGCCATTAATGGGAAACAATGGGAAGAAATAACTTAATACATGACAACATAATCATCTACGTGTCACAGGAGCAGATTTATTATGTATGCTGAATTCCAAGACAAAGCTTGATTTCCAAGCTTGCTTTCAGATTGCTTTGATCATGTCCATTGTGGGATTTTTGGTGCAGTTGTGTTTTACACGTGAAACTCAAAAGGTGTCTAAAGATCTAGACTCTACAAAGCTGTGAAGGAAACTTAGTGACACCTTGCTGCAAACTGTAATAGCTACACATCTCTCGTATTCTTCACCAAAGTAAAAATATCCAACTCAATGCCTAGTAGTCTAACACAGCACGGCATATTTTCTATTCCTGCCAAATAGTTCTGTGCCACGAGCTTCAATGCTGTAGGCAACAGAAGAGATGGGGAGAATCATAGAATCAACCAGGTTGGAAGAGACCTCCAGGATCATCCAGTCCAACTTAGCACCCAGCCCTGTCCAATCAACTAGACCATGGCACTAAGTGCCTCATCCAGGCTTTTCCTGAACACCCCCAGGGACGGTGACTCCACCACCTCCCTGAGCAGCCCATTCCAATGCCAATCACTCTCTCTGTCAAGAACTTCCTCCTAACATCCACCCTATACTTCCCCCGGCACAACTTGAGTCAGTCCCCTTGTTCTGCTGCTGGTTGTCTGGGGAAGGTCTGACACAAGCCAATCCAATCCATTTATTGCGTTCCAAACATGGTTTTGTACCTTTCATCAGAAGGCTACAAATTGTATTGAACTGTAACTGGTTACGTGTACTTGGGTTAGAAATTGCATACTAATTAGCGTAGACATTCATCATATTCTCTCAACACCACCTACATTGTGTCTAAGCAATCTAAGTCAGCAGAGATAGGTGAAAACCACAGGCCTTACATTTGTTTATATTTCTTACACCATTCTCTAAGGTCATTCCAACCTTCCACTTTTTCTCAACTCAGCACTCTGGCCTGTGCATGACTTATGTTCTAGTGTATCAAATTCCAATAGCTGTACCATTCCAACGTTTCTATACAATCACTGCATTTAATATTACTATACCAAACAGTTCTGTCATGCAGGTGACTCTTCAGTTTCCTGTAGTAAACTATTGCAGTTGAACTATTATTAGTTCTATAGGCAAAAAAATGGTTATAAATTTTGTTTGTTAGAGTTCTGTTTGTTTGTTCCTAAAATGCACAAAAACTTCCTAAAAATTAGAATGATCTATAAAATTTTGTAGAGATAAAACATGAATTTCTATCTCTAAAGGAAATGGCAAAAGTGGTGAAAGTCTGTGGTTGTCATTTTCTTGCAGTTCTGTCTTTGAATTATCTTTTTGGCATATCTTTCATAAGTTCAAGGGAAAGTGAAATTCTTCCATTCTGCCACCTGCAAGTATATCTTAAGAGGGACATTTTAGGGGCAATGGGTGGAAGTTGAGGCATAGTCTCAGCTATGGGAGGTTCCATGTGAACCTGAGGAATTTTTTTTTTCCCTGTAAAGGTGACAGAGCACTGGAACCAGCTGCCCAGGGGGGCTGTGGAGTTCTTGAATATCTCTGAAGATATTCAAGAACCATCTGGATGCATTCCAGTGTGATCTGCTCCAAGTGATCCTGCTCTGACATGGGGGGCTGGATCAGATGATCTTTTGAGGTCCTTTCCAAACTCTGACACTCTATGCTAGAACGTGTTCAGAGAAGGGTGACAAAGCTGGTGAGGGGCCTGGAACACAAACCCTGTGAGGAGAGGCTGAGGGAGCTGGGGATGTTTAGTCTGAAGAAGAGGAGGCTCAGGGCAGACCTCATTGCTGTCTACAACTACCTGAAGGGAGGTTGTAGCCAGGTGGACGTCAGTCTCTTCTGCCAGGCAACCAGCAACAGAACAAGGTAACACAGTCGCAACAGAACAAGGTAACACAGTCTCAAGTAGTGCAGGGGGAGGTATAGGCTGGATGTTAGTGGGGAGGTCTAGGCTGGATGTTAGGAGGAAGTTCTTGCCAGAGAGAGTGATTTGCCATTGGAATGGGCTGCCCAGGGAGGTGGTGGAGTCGCTGTCCCTGGAGGTATTCAAGAAAAGACTGGATGAGGCACTTAGTGCCATGGTCTGGTTGACTGGACAGGGCTGGATTGGAGTGGATGATCTTGGAGGTATCTTCCAACCTGGTTGATTCTATGAATGTGTCTTCAAAACAGATAATAAAGTGTTTTATCTATCAGGCTATGATAAACTGATAGCTATATCTAGAGTATAGTCACTCAAGATAATGTGCTTCATATAAACATCTCACACCTGGCTTAGAATTGCTGCATCTGGGATAGTTTGTGGAGTTCAGTTCAAGTTAGCAGCCTACATATCTACCCAATTTTTCAGACAGATTGTGCAGTCAGTATGTTAACTAACCTGGGGCTTCGTGTTGCCACAGCCATCATTAACCTTCAGTGTCATCAAATTAAAGTCACTTTGCTGGTGCAGCTATTAAAGCTTCTAGAGTTTTAGTTGAACAGGGGGTGTGAAATGAACTGTTAGCACTGATTTACATTCATTTTATGGGGCATGTGCACTCAGTATTTCACAGGTGGATTTTGGCCAAATGACATTAGAACTGAAAATTACATAAAATACTTTTGCATATCTTTGTTAATCTCAAACTTTATAGCTATGCTTAAAGGTAAATACAAGATGAACAAACATCCCCTAAGAGTCTTTAGCATGGTAATATGCTGGATTCCTTTTAATTTAAAGTAGCATGTTCTGCCAACCACAGTGATGTTGGCCATATTGAGTTTTAAATTATGTTGATTACTCTGCAGTTCCTCAATCCATGGAAGTATTTGCAGGCTTTTTTTAGGCTTTCTTTGGCTCTGAAAAGTCAAATTCAGAGTACAGATAGCAAGGTCTGATGTCTGTCTTTCATATGATGCATCTGTGTTCTGAGCATAGCCAGAATACACTTTTAATTAGGGTCTGCAACCTCAAACTACAAAAAGGAGTAGTCATCTCTCTCCAGAGATGTGCTCATCTGAGTTATTCCAGCATGAAGCCCAGGCTGAGGAGAAGATGGTTCTTCTGGAGTTTCCAAGCTTGATTTAGCCAATTAATCAACTAAACAGCAATGACAGAAACCTCACCTAGCACAATTCAGAGTTGGGCTGCAGCAGGATGTTACTCTGTGATCTTACACACCTCCGGAGTCATTTATTTTCCTGCTTTCTGGCCTTTGTGTGCATGCTGTTCTCTTATCCATCTGACTGATAAGGACTGCAGTTTGGTGTGTGATTGATGTGCACGAATTGCAGCCTTGCATCTTCACTACTGCCATTTAGTTCCCTCTGGAAGATGTCCCTTTGTGATATATACAGTTGTATGGGCATATAAGTTCTCTGTGACTTCCCCTCGTTATCCTATACCATGATATAGCTAAGCTCAGCTTCAGCACAAGTGGGAGTTCCTGTATGGCCCTTTTCAAATTAGAAAACGATCAGTTTGATTTATTGGCCTTCTGTGTTTATTTTCTGAGGTTTGGGAGTGTGTTTTTATCCTTCTCAGAGGCACTTAACCCTTGTAGATCCCTGTTTTGCATATGGAGAGTCTATTTGTCTTCTGACTCTTTGGATAAAACAGTAGTTGATATCACATGGCCTCTTACTTTAGAAATTTAATTTCTGAGGAACATATTTACCACCCTCACTCTCTTTATGTGGGAATAGAACACTTGCATGTTTCTCCCTGGGTGAAAATAAGGGAAAAGCTGTGGTCTTAAAACAAAACTGAAATGTAAAACTATCTTCTATCTGCTGATCTTTCCTGCTCTCTTACCTCAAATTACAAATTAAAAATGCAACAAACCAGATGCATTTAAATAACATTATAGCACTTTTAAACTTAGGAAGACAAAAACTAAACCCCTGTTTTGCTGAACTTGGAGGAATAAACTTGGCCTAAACATTGCCTTTGGTGCAGGACTTCATCGTTGTTGTTTGTCAGGGTCGGTTTGTTAGGACTTCTTTCCTGCTGATACTAACTGAAGACATGCAAGTTATTGCATTATTTTGTTTGTAACTAGAGAGCATCAGGAATTAAGAGGCAGAAAACAATTCTAGCATAAGAAATGCCACCAGGAGAATTCAGGTGTCAGTAGCAAGTATCACCAGGGCGCACTGAGCATGGGCATGATGTTCAAATCATACTCCTGCAGGACAGTTCTGGTACATGACAGTGTTGCTGTATCCACACTTGTGCAATTGGAGTGTGCCATTGGAATGGGCTGCCCAGGGAGGTGGTGGAGTCACTGTCCCTGGGGGTGTTCAGGAAAAGCCTGGATGAGGCACTTAGTGCCATGATCTAGTTGACTGGATAGGGCTGGGTGCTAGGTTGGACTGGATGATCTTGGAGGTCTCTTCCAACCTGGTTGATTCTATTCTATTCAGACTGAATATTTTTATGTAAATGCAAGGATTTGCCTTTTGTATCATCTCTGTTTTATTCTGCAGCCATTTTTTGTGACATCTCTGAAATCCTGACCCCAGGGCAAGGTGTCAGAGAAAGACAAAGAAAAGGTGGCATACTACTCCCGCTGTTTATATGTTTTGGGAGGTTGTTTATTTGGAGGGCAGTTTTGTGTGGGTTTTAGGGAGATTGTGGAGGTCAGTAGGGTTTTCT
This sequence comes from Tricholaema leucomelas, assembly GCA_013400475.1. Lineage (NCBI taxonomy): Eukaryota > Metazoa > Chordata > Aves > Piciformes > Lybiidae > Tricholaema lacrymosa > Tricholaema leucomelas. The sequence continues at coordinate 301,281 of WAAF01012399.1, read as the reverse complement.
CCCCCTTTAGTACATAATTTTGAACTAAGTAGCACATAATAAAAATTGTAAAAATAAAAGTGTAGTATCTATACAACTCAGTGTTATGAAGAAAGCCTTCAGTCAAGTGTGGTTTTAATAACTGGAAACTCATGCCAAAATATTAATGGGTTTAAAGGATTTCATCCTCTCAGGTCTTCAGGAAAGTAATTTTTTGTTTGTTTGGTTTTTAATTTTCAAATACCAGTATGTTTGGTACTTGTGCTAGCTGTAAATATAAGCTTCATTCAATTTCCAGAGCCTGCTGAGTCTAGTCTGGGTGATTTCTAAAGTGTGTGTGTGTGGGAGTGTGGGTAACACCCAAACCATCACATCCTTTTATTTCGGCACTCCAGTGTGGGGCAAATTAATTTTGAGTGATTGTTAATTAACTCTGGAAATTTGAATGAAGCTTACATTTACACAATATCCAAGCAGATATTTACAGTATATACAGTTATATACAGAAATAGACAAGGTAAAAAGGTAATACAGAAACACAACAGCCCTCCCAGAAACCTGAGTCCGCAGGAGGGGCTCCCAACCACCCCTTCACTTTCCCCCTACCCCTCTCAACCTTACCCCAGTCCCAAGAAAGAATGGAGGTTCAGCCAGGGGGTTAGGAAACAAAGTGGGTTAGTCAAAAACAGAGGGTGAGGTTAGAGAGTAAGATGCAGCTCAGCCAGTCCCCAGTCCCAAGCGAGACTCCCGAGTGAAGTGATTATCTATGTTTTGCTTTTCATTCTTATACATCTCAGCAAGCCTATGAGCAAAGTAGACATCACCATTGTTTTCCTTTCACAGCCTGTAATCTAATTCTTCTCACCAAAACATTCTAGCTAGCTTCAAACTAGCACAGTACTTTTCCTGTATTTGAAGGATTTTTATGCTTTGTCAGCTTTCAATAGAAAATAGGATTTTTATCAAATGACCATATTATCTCTATACAACATTGTTCACACAGAGAAGGAAGAGGAGTGGGAGTGGCAGCAGCATAGTAACTTGCCGGCGTTGCACCTGGGATGCAATGACTCTTGGTTCACCAATGTGGTTAGATGGTCATTCTCCCCTTTATTTCCGTGGTACAGTGACTTATCTGCTTTCTTAGAAGAGGCGTGCACAACTAACTTAGTTCACGGTTGGTTACATATGGGCAGCTCCAGTTGGTCCAGGGTTACAAGCATGGCATGGATAGGTGATTTAACCATAACATTCTGAGGGTCAGCCTCTGGGGCTGGCTAACTCTGCCCACATGCAGCTGGCACTCCACCCCCTGCAGCTGCATGTAGGGGGTGCTACCCAGCGCCTGGTATCTCAGGTCCCAGGATGTGCTCAAGGACACTTCCCAGCACGGGTTGCTCATGTTTATCATTTCATGTCCTGTTAGTAAAAATCTCTCTACAGTAACTGAGAGAAACAAGAGATTAAAATACTTACAATTAAGGCTCCATGAATTGTTTAAGTAAAGATGATCTGGATGAGGGCATCGAGTCAGTCATCAGCAAGTTTGCAGATGACACCAAGCTGGGGGCAGATGTGGCTGGGTTGGAGGGCAGAAGGGCTCTGCAACGGGACCTCGACCGCCTGGACAGATGGGCAGAGTCCAAGGGGATGGCGTTCAATAAGTCCAAGTGCCAAGTGCTGCACTTTGGCCACAACAACCCCATGCAGAGATACAGGCTGGGGTTGGAGTGGCTGGAGAGCAGCCAAACAGAGAGGGATCTGGGGGTGCTGATTGAGGAGACTCTGGGGAGACCTTATAGCTGTCTACAACTACCTGAAGGGTGGTTGTAGCCAGGAGGAGGTTGCTCTCCTCTCAGGCAGCCAGCACCAGAACAAGAGGACACAGCCTCCAGCTACGCCAGGGGAAATTTAGGCTTGAGGTGAGGAGAAAGTTCTTCACTGAGAGAGTCATTGGCCACTGGAATGGGCTGCCCAGGGAGGTGGTGGAGTCGCCGTCCCTGGAGCTGTTCAAGGCAGGATTGGACATGGCACTTGGTGCCATGGTCTAGCCTTGAGCTCTGTGGTAACGGCTTGGACTTGATGATCTGTGAGGTCTCTTCCAACCTTGGTAATACTGTGATAGTGTGATACTGTGAAAGTGTGCTTATACTGAACTTGAGATTTCGGTAAATGAGGTGGAAGTTTTGTTTAGGGACTAGTCAATATTTCGCTTATTTAACGTATCCCTAAGAAGCCTCCTGTTTCTGCGGAGTTTTAAGGTTGATGGTACCTTTGCATGTTGAAGCATCAGGGAGTGTTGCAGAAGTGAATGCTGTCTTCCTTATGTCTGCACATGGCAGAACACCTGTAGTGCGTGCTTGAGGGAGATTTCTTTGCATCCTGGTACTTAACGTTGCCATTCATTGACACTCACGAACTTGGTCAGAAATACGTCTTTTTCTGAGTGGCTTAGGTTTGCTTCCAGTTGCAAGGATTTTGTCTGCCCACTACTTATTTGTGTTAGCTTCTTCTTGAGAAATAATTTCTCCCACCTCTCAGGTTAGCTTGAGACCACTCTATACATTTCAGCGTTTGTAGAAAATCAAAGCCTCCTTCTTAATTAACATAGCTAGATTATGAATGTGGTGAGGGCATCCCTGCCCCAGAGCTGCTCTGTCCCAGCATTTCTCTTCAGCAGAGAAGTCTTGGCAGGGGAGCAGAAGCAGAACCTCTGTAGCTGCTGCTGGGATGGCCTTGTGCTGTTGTCACATTGGCCCTACTGTTTGCAAAACTTAAGAAGTCTACAGAGGGCTGATCAGACTGAATGCTAATCGCTCCATGACTGAAGATGAGCCAGCAGTGTGCCCAGGTAGCCAAGGGAGCCAATGGCATCCTGGCCTGGATCAGGAACGGTGCGGCCAGTAGGACAAGGGAGGTTATTCTTCCCCTGTACTCAACACTGGTCAGGCCACACCTTGAGGTCTCTTCCAACCTGACTGATTCTATGATTCTATGAAGGATGGGTGCTGCAGCAACCTACACTATTTAAACTGCTCCCTAATTTGAGTTACATCTGCTTCTACCCCTCCCTGAAAATGCAGTTCTTCTCTTCCATGTGTGCATTTCTTGAAGACCTTCTGATTATTTTTTTCCTGCAGAAGTGAATTTTAACACAGCTGTACCTGCAGTATTTACTCACAGAGAGTAAAGCAGGAGCTTCCCTTTCCTGGAGATTGTCTCTAAATTTAAATCTTTACTGTATTGTAATGTAATGATTTCCTTAATTTAAGTGACTTCTGGTTGCTTGCAGTGTTTTCATGACTGACAAAGTATTTCATAAATCACAGGCCTTAATATGTGCATAATCTGCAAGGACTACTTCTTAATCTGCCCTAAAACCACCCGTGACATACAGACGATTCAACTGTCAAGTTGGGATTTTGAGATGCTTTTGCCCTGTTAGCTTTGTCCTGCTCTTTCAGCTTAGGAACATGTAACATTACGTGGTCAGGCTCGGTTTAAGCTTCAAGAGAGCACAGCTTCTGTAATCCCTGTACATTCAACTCTTCTTTGTGTGATAGTGGCCTTTCTTTCCAAGTTACAACTGAATGGTCAAGTCTTTAAGGCTGAAACTACATATAACACCAGCCTTGAAAAGTAAGCTGGGAATCATTCTGCATTCAAATAAAGAAAATGCACTCCTATAAACAGTTGTTACTTCCAGCTCACTTCCCCGGTTCATAGGTGATGGTGCTGCTGCAGTGACAGAGCTAGGGTATGTGGCTACTGACTTGAGGAACAGCAAGCCCATGGTTGCCTTGATTTAAATGATTTGCAGCTGCTGTGCAACTGTGCTAGAAATTTCTATTCTGAATTTATTGAAGGCTGACAGACCAAGAGATCTGCTGTTGAAAAGAAGTCCTGTTTCTTCTTTCCTATTTCCAAGGTTAAAAGCAATTTGACATGCTCTACCTCTACCTTATTTCTAAAGGTGGAGATAGACTTCTGTTGTATAGGATGTATCACAGAGCATAACAATTAAACTGGTGTATCACCCTTTTTTTTTTGCACTCCAGAAAGAATGAAGGGTCCTTTGTTCTTGATAAATCCCAGGCTGAGGCTGTGTGAGCCAATGAATCTCTGGCCTTTCACTGGGGCCCATTAGTATTATTGCTGGATGGGTTTCAGAGGCAAACATCTGCATATGAATATAGAGTAAAAGAGATAGTAACTGCATTGCATCTGACTGTGTCATTTGACTCAAAGCATTTGCAGATTTCTGGTTACATCTGTAGTTCCTCAGTCTCTTGGGTCTGATTTGGAGTCTGACTTGTATACAAAATCTGTAGAAGAATTTAAATTGTCTTCATTTTCTGTTTAAAAGAAGACTTAGTGTCAAAACAGAATTCCATCACTTTTTGTATTGATCGTCAAGGATCTGCAGAACCATCGCACATTGCAAGATTAGTAATGCAAAATAGTAAAGATTCCACAGCAGAGAGTGAATATTGACCAGATTTCTCAGCAGAGACCATGGGAGGATATTCATTCTTCATTTTGTCTCTCTGCCAAGGAGTGAGGCACATTGTCTTTTTACCACAAAGAACTGTTTTGTGCTACTGCTTTGTTGTCACGAGAAGTGTGCATGCATCAGTTTAGTCTTCGATGCGTGGTAAAAGCAATAGTTACTTCTATTAATTGCATGTGAATGAGAACTGAGACAGTTGCTTATGCTGGTTGGATATGTAGTTGTATTCAGGTTGGCAGAGAGAAGTTCAGCCTTTCATGACATTATGGCTATTCCAGAAAGAGCCTACTGAAGGAAATGCGTTACCTTATTACTTAATGTGTTCTGAATTTATTCCTTCTTAAATAAGGGTGATCTTAGCAGTGCTACAAGTGGTAATAGAGCAAGCATAGAATCACTTCTCTTTACATCAGTGCCAGAATAATCTTTACTGCTGCACCTTAGCATGTGTTACAAGGATTCAACCCATTTCAACTTATGCAAACATGACAGCTGGTTTAGCTGTATCATACTGTGTATTAGTTATCTGCTAAATTAAATTTCTCATGTGATAGTGGCAAAATGTTTACTTCATTTTTGTCCAAATAATATTTGAGCAGTTGTTGGCACTCAGACCCTATGGTTACATATCCAAAAGCTTTATTTGCAGTTAACACAGTCTGAAAAACAACCATTCTCTCACTGTTGCTGATTGCTGCTACCGGATATGAAAGTAATATTAGCTCTCTTTTCTTCTTGTGCAGTATTAGTGGATCCTAAAATGCAAACCTTTTCAAATTAAATAGCTGGTGCAGAATTCTGCAGCTTATAAAGGGAAACTGTCAAGAAAATCAAAGCATGCATAACTACATCCAGGAGCAGCCTCATGGCTTTGCAGGAAGGTGCAGAAGACAGGACTGACTGCTTTGGTTGATAATACACATATCTGTGGCAGAATAAAACTTGGAGTTTGCTGGATCCATCTGCCCTCGATGCAGTGGGTTTACTGACATTTCAGGAGACACAGGGTGGCGTGGATGTAATTCCCTATGGGATGTCATTATTCCATTTTTCTGAGTAATTTCAGTGTTCATTCATTAGAGGTTGTTGTGATTTTTGCTGAACTGATGGAAGTGTTTTTCAGAGTCCTTTCTTCATGTAGAATGTTTTCATTATTTCATTATATTTAAGAGGTAGAAAAGCGGCAAACAGAGTAAATAGATTTTCTTTTCAGATTGAGGACTTGAAGTCCATTTGGGAGGTTTGTCTTATGAGAGGAAGTTTGGAAAGTGATGACAATGCTTGAATAATAATTTTAGTTACTTTTACAGAATTGTTCAAAGCACGATGCTGGATATTTAAAGTGTCATAGGTCTCATTTACGTGGCTCAGAAACAATAACATTACATTTCCTATACTAGTAAAGGCAATGGATGCAGGGTTCTAAGTTCATGGCTTGTTTTTCAGCTCTCTTTTTGGTCCTATTATATTTGTGATTTCTCTAATACAGAGCTGTCTGTACACAGTCTCAAGATTAGATCTGAAGTAAGCCAGTGAGTAATTCTCATGATTTTATCTGACAATTTCATTGCTCAGCTATGGCAGCAGACCTATGTAAGTCAGGGATTCCTCTATCGTCAGCATACCCCAAAATGTCTTGAAACATTCCTTCGGCACATGCCTCTTAAAGGGAAGAAGGGGAAACATTTACTTTCTATTAAAAAAAAGCACAGAAAAACTGCTACATGGAATTAGAGGATTTCATTCTGTTATCATTCTGGATTTGTCAAGGCTTTGAAGGAAGCAACCATGTGGGCCCATCATGGCATCACACTGGTTTTGTGTAGAAAACATGCTGTTGTCATTGCACTTTTTATCTTCAATCCAGAGGGAAATTTGTGACAGGTTCTTCCTCAAATTTGTTACACTACGTTTTAGTGAGGCAGAAATAAGAGCTCCCTGTCTGTGCAAAATGCTTAGCAGCAGCAGTGCTCAGTATGTTCAGCTCAAAACCCAGCATTTTCTGGTTAGTCTGAGTACTGAAACAAGGCAGTATGTTTTTCTTTATCATATTCAGTGCTACATGAGGAGCAGATAATCCTCAATTCAAGCAGATAAGCCTGAAAGGGATTTCAGCTGCATGTATTTAGTAAAAAATCTTTTCTCCACCTGTGGTAGGATTTTTTACTAACTGGTTTGTATTGTATCCATACAAACAAAAGGGTATTTTTTGTCAAGCATGACAGACATTCTGTCTAGCTGACCTGTCAGTTTGGTGCAACATACAGTGAGTAAAATAAAGTCTGATCAAGGCAACAATATGACAATGAATCATTCTCACCCTGTGAAAGAATGATGTCCTCTGTAGAAAGCATCATTTCATAAGCAAAACTAGATTGCAGAGAACTGCACCAGCACAGATGCATGCTCTTAAATAGGCATTGCATCATCCAGGAAACTCACAATAACAATCCTTTACAATTAGAGATTAAGGTAGTCAGTTAATTGATTGGCTTTTGCATTAGAGACCTCCTTATATGCCTTAATAAATATGTAAGTCCAGAATAGATTTTAAAACTTAGTACACAGTTTGCATAAGTGATTGCTGTCTTTGTGGTGCTCCTCTCCTGAAGAAAGGCACTAGTTACTGCAAAAAGACTAAGACTTTATTTTACAGATTCCATTTTTTTTGTCAGCTCTGTAGCCTGGGGAATGCAGAGTGCCTTGTGAATGCTTTGGAGTAGTCACAGTAATTCATGTAGCTCGTTCTGAAGTCATTACAACTTTCAGCTCTTGGTCTTTTCTGAGTAATCTTCTGAAAGAATAAGAAGGAAGAGAGCCAAGTTTGCTGCACAGTTCATCAAGGAGAAAGTGTAAGTGGTACTGAAATTCTCAGCTCACTACCCTGACTATCTTCAGTGCCTGATGGTCTTGAAACAATAGCTGACTGGCTTTGGGTCTCTTCTAAAACTTCCTACTTCAGGCCAAGGATTATTAGATACTCAGCTTTAAAAAGCATATTTTCACTTTTTCCCTGTTATGCCATATTAAGCTCTCTTATAAAGCTTTTCAAAGACTCCAAATTTTCCTTTCATTTACCTTTGTTAAAGCATAGGCAGGAATCTGTGATGAGAGCAGACTTTCACACTAGAAGCATTGTAAGGTAAATTGTGTAATGCCATTTGTGCTTATATGATTTTGTTAGACAAGTAAAACTGAGGAGAGAGAGAGCTAAATTCATATTGAGTCAGAAACACTAATACTTGAGGGAAATTTTCTATGCACTGCATGTTAAGAGAATAAAGGAGTTTCTTCATAAAAAGAACAGTGTACATTGTAATTTTTAGACCTCCTACTTACATGGGTAGTGCTTTCTCATTTGTTGTAAGGAAAAACTTAATGTTTTAAATGGTGATACTGGAAAGAAGGTGAATAAAGGTCCTTCTGCAGAGTATTTTATCTGAGGAAGAACAAAGAAATGAATCGTGTTTGGTGGTTTGTTTGGATTGTTTTCCTCCTTGTTCGATATTTGCAGATGAAATTGCATTGCTGGAAATTGCAATTCTTTTACTGCCCTATCCCCCAAAGGCACGAGTGGGTTTTTTGAGTAAGATAGCTGCTGTCAGGACCAAATCACTGGAATGGTGTTTGAGTCCAAGTACTGTCTTCCAAAACGAGCACCTACACTCCACTCTGGGTAGCATGTGGTGCATATCCTCATACAGTAAGCTGGGAAAGAAGTGCAAATGCTAATGAAACCTTTGCCTCCCCCACTGGAGTGATTTATGGTGTGTATTCTTTAATATTTAAAAAGTGTGATCAGAATGAAGCCCAGCTCAGAGCCTCTTTTTCTCGTTGCCTATAACTTATGGTATTACCAGCCAAAATTACAGCCCTAGGAATATAGCAGCATTTCAGTATCCGAAGGGAATCTACAAGAAAGCTGGGGAGTGACTGTTTAGAAGGACACATAGTGATTGGAGGAGGGGCAGTGGTTTTAAACTAGAGCAGATGTGATTTAGGACATACAGAAGAAATTCATTATAATGAAGGTAGTGAAATACTGAAACAGGTTGGATTGGATGATCTTGGAGGTCTCTTCCAACCTGGTTGATTCTATGATTCTATGAAAAGCAGTGAAATACTCACAACAGGTTGCACAAAGAAGTGGTGGAGTTCCCATCCCTGGAGACATTAGTGGCCAAACTTCATGAGACCCTGAGCAACCTAAACTAGTTAAAGGTGTTCCTTCTCACTGCAGAGGGTTTGGACAAGATGACTTTTGAGGATCACTTCCAACCTGATGCATTCTACGATTCTATGAATTCTTACAAGGAGACTGTCCATTTTCACAAAAGAAACTGCATTCATATCAATAGCCTGGCTGCCCTACTCATCAAATCCTCTTGATATTTCTTTGTCTGAGCCAAGATGTGGAAGGGAGATGAAACAGGGAAAGAACAGAGAGACCCTGAGAGACCAGGGTGGCAAAACATGTTCTTGTCTCTGTAACGTGCTAGAACATTGCTAAAAGAGTCTTCCAGATGAATCAATGTTACTAAAATACATAGAAAATAAAATTGCCCAAACTCCTGAGCTGGAGTGCTGTGGAGGAGCACAGTACAGCAGCACAACATCTAGGTGCCACATCTCCATTGTTTTGTTCTTGTACTTGCAGTGAAGCCTGAGGACCTGCAGTTTTACAGAAAGTATTGAGTATCCTCATGATTTGAACTGAAGACAGGTTAGAACTTCCTAGACCCCATTTCAGTACCACTTCAGTGGTGCTAAACTGGGCTCTGTGTGTATGCTAACTTGACACTGTTTGTTTTCTCTTCCCTCTCTGAAGATTCTCACTGATTACTGCTCACATCTTACTATTTCTGCTAATTAGGTGCTGATTTAATAATTGATTTGTAGGTGTTTGCTAATTAAAGTTAATAATGAATGTACACTTATAATTTGATCTTATTTCAAAGGGGTGTGATCACAGCCAATGAAGAGAGGGCAGAAGGGAAGGATGTAATGTCTGTGCACAGTTTGCCTGAAAATCATGTAAATGGCTTTCAGATTTTTATGTGATGTAGATTCATGTACCAGTTGATCTGAAAATGCTGCCAATAACTGAACAGACAATCTTTCATTTAATATATTCAAAATCCTACCATAGCAGCTAAAAGCTAAGGACTTGGAACCTTCAGACAAACCTGAACAGCTGGGCTATTCCAAATTTGACAACATCAGCCTCCTCTGTACTTATATTTCTGTACCTCTATTTCTTCTTCATTCTCCCATCTATAGTTTATCCTGTAGATGTAAAACATTGGGGAGTTTTAAGTGTCTGCAGTCATCGTCTGCTGAATAAGCTGTTACTTGCTAGATGTGTCAAAGATGTTCTTCACAATTTGTCCATTTGCACTGGGATATAACCCAAGTGGGTGACTTCTGTGTCTTTACAACAGTGAATTTGAACTCTTTCTTTATATGGGGTTCTAGACCGTCATGGTTGTATCTGAACAACGGCCGGTCACTAGTGGTGTCCCTCAAGGGTCAGTGCTGGGCCCCATCCTCTTTAACATCTTCATAAATGATCTGGACGTGGGCATTGAGTCAGTCATCAGCAAGTTTACAGATGACACCAAGCTGGGGGCTGATGTGGCTGGGTTGGAGGGCAGAAGGGCTCTGCAGCGGGACCTTGACCGCCTGGACAGATGGGCAGAGTCCAAGGGGATGGCGTTCAATGGCTCCAAGTGCAGGGTGCTGCACTTTGGCCACAACAACCCCATGCAGAGCTACAGGCTGGGGTCAGAGTGGCTGGAGAGCAGCCAGACAGAGAGGGATCTGGGGGTGCTGATTGATACCCGCCTGAACATGAGCCAGCAGTGTGCCCAGGTGGCCAAGAGAGCCAATGGCATCCTGGCCTGCATCAGGAATGGTGTGGCCAGCAGGAGCAGGGAGGTCATTCTGCCCCTGTACTCTGCACTGGTTAGACCACACCTCGAGTACTGTGTTCAGTTCTGGGCCCCCCAGTTTAGAAGGGACATTGAGATGCTTGAGCGTGTCCAGAGAAGGGCAACGAGGCTGGTGAGAGGCCTCGAGCACAGCCCTACGAGGAGAGGCTGAGGGAGCTGGGATTGTTTAGCCTGGAGAAGAGGAGGCTCAGGGGTGACCTTATTGCTGTCTACAACTACCTGAGGGGTGGTTGTGGCCAGGGGGAGGTTGCTCTCTTCTCTCAGGTGGCCAGCGCCAGAACGAGAGGACACAGCCTCAGGCTGCGCCAGGGGAAGTTTAGGCTTGAGGTGAGGAGAAAGTTCTTCACTGAGAGAGTCATTGGCTACTGGAATGGGCTGCCCAGGGAGGTGGTGGAGTCACCGTCCCTGGAGCTGTTCAAGGCAGGATTGGACGTGGCACTTGGTGCCATGGTCTAGCCTTGAGCTCTGTGGTGAAGGGTTGGACTTGATGATCTGTGAGGTCTCTTCCTACCCTGATGATACTGTGATACTATGAATGTTGCTGTGTATCGCTCCTTGTGCAATTATAGGTGAAATTTGATTAGCAGTTTTTTTGGTCCATACCTTTTAGTCTCCTCTGGACTTTTCTAAGAATGGAACCCTCCTGGCTGTCTTTTGGAAATAGAAGAGATAAAGGCTATACAAAGTATTTCCCTTTTTTGCCCTACATGTCAGGAAAAGATGATTTTGAATTCAATTTGTAACAGGATCAAATTTGTTTGGAGCTTGAAAAATCATGTTAGTGTAAATGTAGGCTTTGCAGCTCCACTGTGGACATGGCCATGAACAGCAGTGACAAAGCAAAGAGATGCTGTGAAGCTGCAAGTGTAAAATGGATGTAAGGTGGTGAAAGTGTAGAGCTGCATCTTGGAAGGCTACAGCAGCTTCCCAAGCAGCGTAACTGATCATAAGTTGCTTGCCAGTTCTGAAGGAAATAAATGGGTATGGAGGTTCAATTTCACTTCCCACCTCTGAATGGGCTGGCAGCCAGACAGTCAGACACAAGTATAGCATGGGAAGCTGCTTCCATGCAACTGAGCAGCTGTGGATTAGTTTCTCACACGTGAAGGAGGGTGCATTTAGCACCTTGGCTGTGCTCCCACCACCGCTGCTGCATAGCTGCCTCTCTCACCCTCGTGTGCATAGTGCCTAAGTGGGTGCCTCTTTCTCACCATGCAGAAACTGTCCTGAAGTGTTCATAAGAGGTGTTTCATTCGAAGCTGGAGTGATGACAACATAAGTACTTTGTTAGCAGTATCTTCTAAATTGCAGCTATTCATCATAGACTCGTTTGTTTTCCAGAGGTTTTGCATTTCGTTGGTGGTGGTGGTGGGGTTTGGGGTTTATTTTTGTTCCCTCTCTTTTTGTTATAACCGTTAGTAACACATCATTCGATTTGTTCATCTGTTTGCATAGCTTTCTTTTACTGATCCCAGTCCTAACTTGGCCCTGTGCTGGACTGCGATCAAGCATTTTTGTAGGACAGGAGCCAGGTTTAGCATCATCTTTAGTATGTATCAGCTTTATATTTTGCAGCTGCTTCAGGAGTGAGTAACAACATGAAAGCAAGACATACAGGCTCTAAATACAGGACAGGCCAAAGGAGCAAGAGGGAATCTAGTACACTTAATCAGGTGAAAGTGCCAGGGGAAGATGCATCTCCGTCTGCAGCTAATCCGTGCTAAAGTGCCTGCGCTCTTCCTCCACCAGATCTGTTCAGGTGTCTCCTTCCAGCTGATTTTCATGAAACATCCCTAAGCAATGAGTCCAAAGAGGAAAGCAGACACATATGTGAAGAATAAGAAGTGGTTTTTCAAATTTGTTTGGCTGTGGTGGGTTACTTGTGCCACTTTGGTGGGTTACTTGTGCCACTTTAGTGCTGCAGAGCAGCCATAAAGCTGCTTTAACAACGTGGGTTTTTTTCTGGCTTTACTGCTTTGACAGAGTGGTATGGAACAACTGGCATGTAGTCGTGAATCAGCCTTGTTTATTTAATGTTGGTTTGCATACTTGAGCTTTACAGCAACATTATTAATGGCTAAAGCTTGAGAAACATTCATCTTTGTTTATAGCAGAAGCTGTAATAATTGGAGGAAAAAATATGTTTTCCTCTGATCTTGAATGTTTTTTTCAATTAAACCACATTTGAATTTTTAATCTCTTGAGGCTCATCCCTCATTATCTTTTCTCAGGGTTGTCTCTGTGTGTAATTTCTTCAGAGCTGAACTCCTTGGGGCTAAGAGTCACATTACGTATTCCGTAAATATGAGACAACAAAGAATAAGTGGAGGTCATTCTGCCCCTGTACTCTGCACTGATTAGACCACACCTTGAGTACTGTGTCCAGTTCTGGGCCCCCCAGTTTAAGAGGGACATTGAGATGCTTGAACGTGTCCAGAGAAGGGCAACGAGGCTGGTGAGAGGCCTCAAGCACAAACCCTATGAGGAGAGGCTGAGGGAGCTGGGATTGTTTAGCCTGGAGAAGAGGAGGCTCAGGGGAGACCTTATTGCTGTCTACAGCTACCTGAGGGGTGGTTGTAGCCAGGAGGAGGTTGCTCTCTTCTCTCAGGCAGCCAGCACCAGAACAAGAGGACACAGCCTCAAGCTACGCCAGGGGAAATTTAGGCTTGAGGTGAGGAGAAAGTTCTTCACTGAGAGAGTCATTGGCTACTGGAATGGGCTGCCCAGGGAGGTGGTGGAGTCGCCGTCCCTGCAGCTGTTCAAGGCAGGATTGGACGTGGCACTTGGTGCCATGGTCTAGCCTTGAGCTCTGTGGTAATGGATTGGACTTGATGATCTGTGAGGTCTCTTCCAACCTTGGTGATACTGTGAGACTGTGATACTGTGAAATTCAACAAAGGGTTTGTATTTGTCACTTCTGTTGAGTAACCTGTTGTGGTGGCAGATGTCTCTGCCCATGGCAGGGGGTTGGAACTTTGAGACCCCTTCCAATATAAACCATTCTAAGTTTCTAACCATTTATAGCCAGAGACAGTCTGACTTTATTGCAATGAAAGCTTCACATAGCCTCCAGTGTTATGAACCATCCACCAAATTGCTCAGTGTAATCTGTCTTAAGGTCTGTGTGCAAAACATAGCTGCCAGCCCAGGAGTTCTTGTATGGCAGATGCTTTGCCCCACTGTGCTGTGCTTCACAATGCAGACAGTGATGCATACGCAGTATGCAGAACAGACTAGAAGTCACATAGATTAAAAAGCAAGGAAGCCTTATAGTCTCTGCTGGAAATAAAATCAATGTGTTTGTGATTTGTTTGGGTTTGTTTGTTTGTTTTGCTTTGTTTTTTAACTTAGAGGAAGTTGTCTACTGTTACCTGTGGATTTTAGAAGTGTATTTTAAAGTGAAAACAGCATATTCATATTGAAAATTATTTTAACTTTAGTTAAAATTTGGATTTCACTGATTTTGGTGTCTGTGGTTATCCACTTAGTTATGAAGAACAAATTCTATTGGGAAATAAGGCCTCTATTACATTCTGACACTGCAAACAGTAATTGCATTGCTTCATTAGGAAGGTATCAGTAAGTTCTATTTCTCAGATGAAATATTTTTTTCCTAAATCATATTGTTGCAAACATCTGAAAAAAGTGCACCCATCAAATCTGAATTGTCTGAAAAACTGCCAGTGAGTAAACACACTTGGAGAGACATCCTACTACCACTCCCTTCTTAGAATCATAGAATCAGCCAGGTTGGAAGAGACCTCCAAGATAATCCAACCTAGCACCCAGCCCTGTCCAGTCAACTAGACCATGGCACTAAGTGCCTCATCCAGTCTCCTCTTGAACACCCCCAGGGACGGTGACTGCACC